>JAODAL010009771.1:0-108808 GCA_025379985.1 Phyllomedusa bahiana | reverse complement strand
TTTTAAAAAACACCCCTTTCCCTATACTGCAGAGCCGTCCCTCACACCACAAGTCTCTCAGGCTAACTGAGCACAGCACATATGCTCAGTTATGTCAGTCAGCCCAAGGCTATATTCACACGGCTTAAACTGGGACATATCTCACCCTGTATTTCGCGCTGTACTGCGCTAAATACGGGGCGAGATACGTCCCAGTCATTGCGGTAATCCACAGTTCTCATAGAGAACTATGGATTATATCTCCTCTCCCTGCTCGCACAATACGGTGAGCGGGGAGAGAAGGGACATGTCAATTATACACGGCGTGTAAGCACCCCCCCTTCCTCCCCCGCCTCACCCCCGCTCCCGAGCACACGCCGTAATTGCGGGCGAACACGTCCTGCAATTATTGCCGTGTGAACCGAGCATAATCAGGAAGTAACTCCCGAGTCTGTACTGCTGCTGTACTCCACATTCCAGGACAGGTTTCTGCACAGGAAGAAGCCTTGGAGCAATTTTCTTCTGCTATAATAATTGTCCCCTAGATAAAATGAGCAGACTTTTCTAATTAAATGTATTTAGGCATTTTTTCATTTTGACATGTAGTTTATGCATTTATTTTTCTTTATTGACCAGAGAATCCCTTTAAGCAATCTATGAGCACTCTTTCCACAAACTCAGCTTCAGTAAAGACCTTTAGCTTTATTATTAGTAGTAATAGTCTTGATATACAGGTTTGATCAGTAACAGTATGGTAATAATATATGTTTCTTAAAAAGTAGCATTACTTGGTAACTTTAGGATTATTATTTCTAGGTATCATATTGAGAACTTTGTATTATTATTTTTTATTAACAGTATCTCACAAAAGTGAGTACACCCTCACATTTTTGTAAATATTGTGTTATATCTTTTCATGGGACAACACTGAAGATATGACACTTTAACAAAACGTAAAGTAGTCAGTTTACAACTTGTATAACAGTGTATATTTGTTGGGCCCTCAAAATAACACAACACACAGCCATCAATGTGAAAACCGGTGGCAACAAAAGTGAGTACACTCCTAAGTGAAAATGGACAAATTGTGTCCCATTTGCCATTTTCCCTCCACAGTGTCATGTGACTTGTTAATGTTAAAAGGTCTCAGATGTGAATGGGGAACAGGTGTGTTAAATTATCGCTCTCACACTCTCTCGTACTGGTCACTGAAAGTTCAACATGGCAACTCCTGTTAATGAACTGCCTGAGGATCTAAAAAAAGAATTGTTGCTCTACATAAAGATAGCTTAGGCTATAAGAAGATTGCCAACAGCATGAAACCGGGCTGCAGCATGGTGGCCAAGACCATAATGCGGTTTAATAAGACTTCCACTCAGAACATGTCTCGCCATGGTTGACCAAAAATGTTGAGTGCACATGCTCAGAATCATCTCCAGAGAGTGTCTTTTCAAAATAGATATATGAGTGCTGCCAACATTGCAGAGGTTAAAGGGGTGGAGAGTCAGCCTGTCATTGCTCAGACCACACACCGCATACTGCATCAAATTGGTCTGCATGGCTGTCATCCCAGTAGGAAGCCTCTTCTAAAGATTATTGGAACCATGTCCTGTGGTCTGATAAGACCAAGATAAAACTTATTGGGTTCATATGGTGTCAAGCTTGTGTGTCTTGCCTACAGTCTTGCCTACATGTAGTCTTGCCTACATGAGTGCTGTCGACTGTGGGGAGCTACAGTTCATTGAGGGAACCATGACTGCCAACATTAACTGTGACATACTGAAGAAGAGCATGATCCCCTCCCTTCAGAAAATGGGCCGCATTCCAAATAGGAACCCTAAAACACCTCAAAATATTGACAAATGCACATCCTCACAAGAATATGAGGGTAAAGGTGGGGAAGGCCACAAGCATGTCTCCATTTTCATAATAATCTTCTTGTGAATCTGTGGGGCATCCTCACATTGAAGGTGTAGAATCAACTTGTGTCTAAATCATCCAAGGACTTGCTTACACTTTTAATATATTATGGTAGTTTTGTTGGACTTTGTACTTACTGTGGTAAAAACTAAATTTAGTTCCTAAACTATATAAAAAGACACACATGCATGTTGTTCTCCATTAACCTGGACATGAAATCAGGAACATAAACCTTACCATTTTGGTCATTTAGGATTATTAAATTAAATCTCTTATTTGACAACTAAAACTCACAGAAAAGGAATTGGACAATTCTTAACCTAGGGTTATTCGTATATCTCAAATTAATTCAAAGAAGTTATTAAACAATACTAAAATATAACTATTTTAGTATGGGGAGACAGTCAAGTTTGATTCATTCTCTGTGATTTTTTATATTTGAACATACAATACCATGAAATAATGACCGGATATAACTTTTTAAGGCATATTTATTACTTTCTTACAAGTAAAAAGTTTACAAATACTAGGATTACTATGCCTATTTAAACCAATTTTGGGACCAGACCATCATGGATTGATGCCTAATGTCTTTGGAAGCTTCTACATTTATTGCCAAACATCCTGAGTTATTAGAGAACGTATGTTTATAGTATGTTTACTGCACACCAGAAACTATCACTGCTTTATGTGTGTAAAAATCATAGGAAAAGTCTAAAGAAATCAGCCAAGATATCAGGAAGAGGAATTGTGGACTTGCCACCTAGTCTGGATCATCTTGGGTGTGCCCAATTTCCAGATACCTGAAGGGGCCTCCTTTCATCTGGAGGAAAACAATAATATGCAAGTACACAACAAAATGGTAGTCCCCCAACCTCATAACAACTCAAGGAAGGAGGACCGGGTTCTTTGTATCAGAGATGAACGTCGCCTTTGGTTTGGACCGGTGCATATCAACCCCACGAACATAAAAAGCAAAAGACCTTGTTGAAGATGCTGGCGCGAAGCTCATAAGATTGTGTCATTATCCACAGTAAAATGAGTACTGTATCAAAACATAGGTTGAAAGGCCATACCTGCCAGGAAGACCAGACCATTACTCAAAAAGAACATAAAAAGCCCAGATAACTCATGTTTACAAATGCACACAGGAACAAAGACCTTACATTTTGGAACATTCATGTTGTCTGACCAAAAAACGAAAAGTGGAACTGTTTGGTCACACAATGATTACTTGTTAACTGCAGGAGCATGGGTCCACTCTTTTACCAAGCAAGCCCGGTGATAAATGATTAAAAGCCACGCTGGAGAGCGGAGTCTAATTAGGTCCCGCGTGGTTAACCAGACGTAGCTAGAAACTGCGTGTTTTCACACAGAACAACTACCAGCCGCTACTCCTGACAAGACCTTGCTGGTGATGGCAGCCGCCAGAGTGTCTGCAGAGTGGTTATCTGGTAAAAACAGAGCGTTGTCAGGGCGGAACAGGTGGTTAGGATCAGGCCCGTGCGGGGTACGGCAGGCGGCAACATGTCTGGGACAACGGAAACAAAGCAGGTAAGTATGGTACATGATTAAAACGGCAAAACTCTCTCCAACACTCTATCAGGACAACACCTAAAGCACACCCAATAATCTGACAGAGAGTGTTGGAGGAGGGACGTCAGAACATCATAGCAACATATTGGCGTCGCGCCCTGGGCCTTATTTATTCTTGAAAGACGTTGGCGCGCAGCAGTGCCCACTTCCCGCACTCAGCAGAACAGGGACGGGAAACAGGAGCGCGGCTAAGTAAGAGGCTGGGAGTGGAGCAGAGCGGGGGTCACGGCACACTCCATCACAATATCACTATCCTTTTCCCTTATAAAGTAGTTTTTATTGGTACCAAATTGAATGTTCTTGAACCTTTTTGATCCAATTTTTATTTCCAATTTTTTCCAGGGAGATTATAAGTTTCCCTAGGATTTTGAGGATTGGAGTTTTTTTGTTTTATCAATGTGGTTTCACACTTGATAGGACATGTGCTGTCCTTGATTGTGTGCTCGATGGCTGTGGTATGGAGGGATTAGCATATTAACTTGGAGGGTTAGGGTGTTGAGGTATTGTGGTTTGGATAAAGGCGGGAATACAGGTTTTTTGGGATGGTCTGATTGGTTAGGCGGCGTTTATTCTTATTATATTTTAAAAACATAAAAAATAGTTTTTGTAATTTTTAGCCCCCATAGTGAGCTTGAGTATGTGATCACTTATACTGTATACTGTGGTACTTAAGTACTACAGTATATAGGCATTTCATTGATCTCCTATTACATCAAGGTGTCTAATGGCATGCTTTCGTCAGGCTTCATTTAGGAATTTGGGCCTACCATGTATGAACCTTAGGCCCGTGCACAAGGTCAGTTCTAAATAGCTTTACGTTGTGTAGGAAATGCGCCAGATATATATGAACCTGTTCTATACTGACAGTCATAAATTACAGGCGTATGAGTAGTGACCAATACGGGACAAGTCTAGCTCACGGCACCTTACTTAACACTGATTCTGGCTGTTCTAACCTGTTCTGCGCCTTGATTTGGCATCAAAGAATCATATATGTGTCTAACTTTTATGAAGGTGTGTGGAAACCAACCCAATTGCTCCAAATCTTTGGTGCACTAAAAAAGTAAAAAACAAATGTCTTGGCGCATTTACAAAGGCACTTATTGCACCAAAGTTTGGACTTGCACTCCTGTTCATGCATTCTTTTAGGCTCAAGCGTACACCAGAAAAACAGTGCGTAGCAGGCCCGGTTCCATACATGTCGCCCTTAGTTGCACGCGAAACCCCCGCTATAGCAATATAAACGTTCATTATCTACAGGTGGGCCATTTGGAAGGTGGAAGGTGGCACCATAGTCTTTCTTAACTGTTTAGATATCCACATCATCTAAGTAGTTAAATGTAACAGCGGTCCATACAGGTTTCAATAGTAAAATGCTGATTAAAATTGATCACTTCAGTTCATAAAGGGGCATAACTTACAGGCGCTAGATTAAATAGTTTCCAAATGTTTCTCTTAAAAAAAAAATAGTTATGTACTTATGTGGTTTTTGAAAATGTGAAAATTTTGGTTTAACACGCCACCCGCATAATCCCAAAACCACCCCTAACACTCAATTTGGTAGAGTTGGACACCATCCCCCACATTCTGAAGCATGTATATGTCCTTTCTCAAAAATTTGATTCCGGTCTCTTCGCCGAATTATTCCGACAAAATATAAATGCTCGGTCCGCAATTATTAGGGACGAATATACGTTAAAAAGCAGCTATTTCCAGGGGGCACAGAGCATCTGCAGGGTGCTGTTAGACGTTGTGCCCATGCTGTTATACTGCAGAGGAGCTTGGTTTTGGTCTTTCATACTTGTTTTGTTCTTAGTATGACACGCAGATGACTGCCGACGCTCTTAGAATAGCTTCACTATAAAATTCCCTGGGAATTAAGAGGGCAAAGAAACTGTGACCAAAAAACTCAAGGGGAATGTAGCCTGATAAAAGCTCATGCCGCGCGAAAGCTGGAAATAAATACAAGCTGAGAGCTCACGGTGGCAAACACATCTAGTGACCTGAGTGTGGATGGTGACGGCGGCAGCACGCTGCCATGAGGTCAGGCAGTTGGCACACTGACATTTCTGGTGGTGGCCAAAAAACAACAGGAGGAAGCCACTGTAATGGCACAATGACTGAGAGCGGCGATGTATGGTCACGGCCCGGCAGCAGCATGAGGTAAAGGCAGTGGACTAATGACATTCTGGGGGGGAAACCAAAAAAGGAAGGGGAGCCACAGAATGGCACCAATGACTGAGAGCGGGAGGTAACCGGGCTAGGCGAGCAGCATGTGGTCAGGCAGTGGCCAATGACATTCTGGGATGGTGGGCACACCCAAAACAGGAGGAAGCCACATGATGGCACAATGACTGAGAGCTAGAGGGGTCACGGCCGGCAGCCAGAAATGAGGCAGCCCATGTGGCAAATGACCATTCTGGACACGTGGCAAAACAGGAGGAAGCCACAGAATGGCACAATGACTGAGAGCGGAGGGTCACGGCGGCAGCCAGCCATGAGGTCCAGGCAGTGATTGGCACAATGACATTACTGCGAGGTGGCAAAAACAGGAGGAAGCACACAGAATGGCACATTGATGAGAGCGGACAGGGTCACCGGCTGGCCAGCCAGCATGACGGGGTCAGGGCCAGTGGCACAATGACATTCTGGAGGTGGCAAAACAGGTAGGAGGAAGCCTACAGCAAATGGCACAAATGACCTGAGAGCGGAGGTTCACGGCGGCAGCCAACATGAGGTAAGGCGAGTGGGCACAATGGACATTCTGAGGTGGCAAAACAGGAGGAAGCCACAGAAACAGAATGGCACAATGACTGAGGCGGAGGTCACGGGCGGCAGCTACCAGCATTGAGGTCAGGCAGCCGAGTGGCACAATGACATTCTGGAAAGGTGGCAAAAACAGGAGGGAAAGCCACAGAATGGCAACAATGACCCGACGAGCGGAGGATGGTCACGGCCCGGCCAGCAAGCATGAGGTCAGGCAGTGGGCAATTGGGACACTTTGGAGGTGGAAAAAAGGGGGAAGCAACAGAAATGGCACTATGATCCGAGAGCGCGAGGTCACAAGGCCGGCAGCAGCATGAGGCTACAGGCAGGTGGCACATATGACATTCTGGAGGTGGCAAAACAGGGAGGAAGCCACAAGAATGGCACAATGACTGAGGCTGAGGTCACGGCGGCAGCAGAAAGAACTGAGGTCAGGCTGTGGCACACAATGACATTATGGAAGTGGCAACAACCAGGTTGGAAGCAACTGGAATGGCACCAATGACGAGAGGGAGGGTCCGGCAGTGGCATGCTAAGCATTGAGGTCAAGGCCATGGCACACAATGACTTTCTGGTGGTCGGCCAAAAAACAGGAGGAAGCCACAGAATGGCAAATGAACTGAGCGAGCGGACCACGGGTCACGGCCGGCTGCAGCATGTGGTCAGGCAGTAGGCACAATAGGACATTTGGACGGTCGGCAAAACAGGAGGAAGCCACAGAATGGCACAATGACTGAGAGCGGACCGGTCAAGGCCCATTCAACGAGGCTAGAACATGAGGTCAAACAAGGCTAGTGGCACAATGACATTATGGAGGCTGGCAAAACAGGAGGAAGGAACGGCCACAATGGCACAAAATGATGAGAGCGGAAAAGGTCACCAGGCAGGCAGCCGCATGAGGTCTAGGAGCCTAAGTGGCTCATTGACATTCTGGAGGGTGGCAAAACAGGAGGAAGCACAGAATGGCACCCATGAGCTGAGAGCGCGAGGTCACGGCCACGGCGGGCAGTAGCATGAGGTCAGCAGTGGCCCTTAATGAAATTCTCGGTCGTGGCAAAAAAAGGCACGGAAGCCCAGAATGGCACTTTGACCTGAGAGCGGAGGTTCACGACGCGGCCAGCAGCCAGCATGGCATGAGGTCAGGCCGAGTGGACACTATGACATTATGGAGGTGGCATAAACAGGAGGAAGCCACAGAATGGCACCTATGACCTGAGAGCTGAGGGTCCACGGCGCCGGGGGCAGCAGAATGAGGTCAGGCAGTGGCACACATGACATTCTGGAAGATGGCAAAACAGGAGGAAGCCACACGAATGGCACAATGACTCGAGGACGGAGGTCACCGGCCGGCCAGGCAGCAGAATGAGGTCAGGCAGTGGCACAATGGACATTATGGAGGTGGCAAAACAGGTGCGGAAGCAACACGAATGGCACAATGACTGAACCCCCCCCCCCCCCCCCCCCCTCCCCGAGCGGAGGTTACAACAAAGGCGGCAGCAGGCATGGGTCAGGCCAGTGGCACAATGGACATTTATGAGTGTCCGGCAAAACAGCGAGGAACAGCCACAGTAGATTAATGGCACTCATGACTGAGAGAGGACGGTCACGGCGGACCAGCAAATGAGGTCAGGCAGTGGCACAATGACTTTTCTCGGAACAGGGGCCAAAACAGGGAGGAGGAAGCCACAGAAATGGCACAATGACTGAGAGCGACGAGCGGTCACGGCGGCAGCTGCATGAGGTCAGCTTAGTGGCACAATGACACAGTGTGAGAGGGACCTCGGCAGCAGCAACAGGCTAGCAGCATGAGGTCAGAGAAAGTGGCTCATGGGGGACATTCTGTTGGTGCAAAAAACAGTATTAGGCCAAAGTAACAGTGGCAACAATCACCACAGGGTAAGAGGTCACACAACAGCAGTTTAGTACGAGGTCAGGCAAGTGGCCAAAACACAAATGTAATTTTGGAGGGTGGAAAACAGTACTTTAGGCCACAGTCGTGGCACAATGACACAGTGTGGAGGGCCACGGCAGGACCCAGAGTCACAGCAAGCAGCATGAGCGTCAGAGGTGGCACATGACATTCTGGAGTTGCAAAAACAGGGAGGAAGCCACTGAATGGCACAATGACTGAGAGCTGAGGTACGGCGGCCAGCATGAATAGGTCAGGCCCAGTGGCAAATATGACATTCTGGGAAGTGGCCCAAACAGGAGGAACCACAGAATGGCACAATGACTGAGGGCGGCGGAGCGGTCACCGGCCGGGGCAGCAGCATGAGGTCAGGCGTGGCACATGACACAGGTGTGGAGGGGGGGGGGGCCCACGGCAGGATTCACTCAAAGCCAGCTAGCAGCATGAGGTCAGAGAGTGGCACATGACAATTCTGTGGGAAGTGGCCAAAAACAGGAGGACAGCCACAGAGTGGCTCAATGAATGAGAGCGGACGGTCACAGGTGGCTAGCAGTCATGAGGTCAAGAGTGCACATATAGTGGCACAATGACACAGTGTGGGGACATCCATTGGACAGCAGCCACCAGCAGCAGAATGCTGGTTCAGGACAGTGGCACAATGACAAATTCTGGACACAGGTGGCAAAAAAGGAGTAGGTCACTAGAGTGGCTCAATGCACATAGATTTGAGGTGACGGGGCAGGAAAGCAAAAGCAATGAGGTCAGCGTGTGGCACAATGACACAGTGTGAATGTCACGCAACTGCACAGCAGCTGCAGAATGAGGTCATATGGTGGCACAATGGACAGAGTGTTGAGGTGCGGGTGGCTATACCAGTTTTTTTCCCTGGTAAAGATGGTGGAAGGCAAATGGAGAGAAGACTGAACACTGACAGCAGATGTGTGGCATCAGGCGGGTGGCGGCATCAGAATAGTGGCTTGAGACAGGTAGTTTGAACCCAGTAATGACGACCCCCTAAGTCATTTGCGTTGTTGGAAATCCTGGCGTTCCACGCCTGCTGATTCATTCTTACAAAAGGTCAGTCGTTTCCACATTTTACAAGCGTGGACAAGGCGGGTTCTCCTTGGCCGGTAACGATTGGCCCACCACCCCCCCCCCCCCCCCCCCCCCCCCCCCCCCCGCCGCATGAACACCGCTCTGATGCCACAAATACTGGCTGGGCAGGACAGCTTCTCCACTGCTAACTCGGCAAGTTGCGGCCAACATCCAGTTGGCTGCCCAGTAGTCCAGCGGATCTTATAACCTGAGGGGTGGCAGCAGTGCTGTACAAAAGTAGGCCAGAAACATATTGGGTCAGGGACTGCTCCAGGTCCTGCTGCTGATGGCGACCTGCCCTCGCTCAGTAGGGGGGTGAAGGAAAGATGGCGCATCAGTGAATCCAAATTAGGTTATATGATGGTGCATGGTGTTCTGCTCCTACCCACCCAACTTCCCCCAGCAGCCGCGGCAAGTAGATACGTGAGCTGAGGAACCACCCGGCTCAGACCTGTCAGAGGAGGGGACGAATGACGCACATAGGCAGCGGCAAACTGATTACGGTAGGATTTCCATAAGATTTGAGTTTGTTTCTTCTCTTTCTCCTTTCTCTTTTCCAACCCACCCCTCTAATAGCGGGGAAAAAGGCTCCCCATTTTGGACGGTAGCGAGGGGTCCAATTAGGGTGGATAGCCAGAAGTCCATCCTCTCCTCGCCGGATGCTGACTATTGGCTGTCACTAGCCAGGCAATAAGCATGCTGGGGCCATCTGCCACAGTGATCCGAGGGGCTCCATGCATACATTTCCACTGTATACTGCCACGGTGATTGGGGGTCATCTGCTCGTCTGCCTCATCTACCATACAACCTCCTCCAGCTGTCATGTTCACTCTATCTTGTCACTGGGTAGAAAATTCCACTCATTTCAACCTGACAATTGCTTCTGCTCAATGTTCTACTCTCCTCCTCCCATTTTCAGTCCCCACCAGACCTCATGTGGCCACGAGATGTATTCGCCACGGCTCCAGTCCCCTGACAAGACAGAATTTTTCGAGCATCTGTTCCAGAACAATTGTGAAGAAGTTGAATGACGTTTATAATCCCCATAGTCATGGCGACTGGACAAATAAGTCGCGCTCCTCGAATGGCCTCAAACAAAACGGGCAGGTGTCACGCATGAGCTGCCACTGGCTGACATCAAAGTTACACAGGTAGGTTCTTATGTCTGCCTGGGTTCATTCAAAAAATCGTTAATGGCCTTTCTCTGTTCATACGTCAGATCCACCAGGGTGCAGCTGGGAATTCCAGCGGGTGGAAACATCGCATATCAGAGTGTGTTGGGGGAGGCGTTCTGCCGCTGCAACTCGAGGAGGGTGTTCCTGGCTTTGTACGACATGGATAAAGTGAATGCACAGTTTCCTGCCATTTTCAGAATGTTCTGAAGATCGGTGGCAAGGACTTTCAGGAACCTTTTACCAACCTGATTGAAAACACGTGCGCCTTGCAGGGCGCATGGACCATCCTCTCGGTGTGCAGCGCAGACACAATGTTCTATAACCATTGTCGTCACACCTGGTTAGGATTTGCAGTTGGCACGGAAGAAAGCACACATTCGGGATTTCTTGCTGCACGAGCGGAGCAGTTCATCACCTGTGGGACTTAGTTCGCCGAGGCAAGCCACGGTTGTAGAATGAGTGACACCGCTGTTGTGCCACTTAACTATGTGGTAGATGGAGCGAGTACTTAGTGGAGGAGGAGATGGTGGTGGTTGGTGGAGGAGGAGGAGGAGGCGGGAGGAACATTGGCGAGGTGCAGCAGTTTGGACAACGTGGGGAATGGTGAAAGCGGCGTATCCTGTCCAAGTTGTTGTGTGCCTGGGCAGGAAGCAACATTCCACCAGTGGGCCGTATTTAAAGGACATGGTTTCTGGCCCCTGCCTCTGACCGTAGTTACTGCTCCAGACGGTCCGCGCCTGCCGTGCCCTTGAACAAACCCGATAAGCTCAAGGACTGACCCACCTTCTGTTTCTACATATTTATGATGTGCTGGTTATGCCTTTTATGGAAAAGAAAATTTACGGCTTGGGAACTCTCCAATCTCGGCTCGGCCAAGCCATTAGTTCTGCTGAAATGGTGCTGAGTCCACCATTTGGAAAAGGGAGGGACTGCAATTAACTACAACTTGGAAAGGAGCACGGTCGCTGCTGCACCTTTATTTGGTTGGAACGATACTAGTTTGTCTCTTTGCAAATCGCCTCGCTGATCGGACTGCTGGCGCCATGAGTAGCGAGGAAGCAGGAGCATCTGGACCGGGAGATGATGTCAAAGAGAAAACTGATCCCTTCTGCAGGTTGGTCGGACGCCTTGACTGACTGCAATGGCATGCGTGCCACTGGCACTGCTTCTGTGTTGGTGCGGCGGCAGGATGGATCCACCATATCTGAGCACGTTTCTCCAGGCCACCGGTGGGCATGGTGATGGTGGTCGCTGCATGTGTTGACGCAGGGCCTTGGGTTGCCAAGTTATTCTCCCTGGCCACGCTTCACTGTCTGCCACAGATTCTCCCTATACCCATATTCGGCTCCTCACGGTGTCTTAGCCAAAGACTGCCTCACCCGCCGAGTATCGGATTTTACCGCACACGCTACGCAATGAGTGGATCTACTGCCGCCGCTGCCTCGCTGAGCCTCCTGTTGCCGCTACTTTCTTGGACCTGGACAAAGCGGGTTTTTTACCTGTGGCCGCTGGACTCACGACATACTACTGCTGTAATCCTGCCTGACTCACGGGCCACACGACCCACTTGCTGGCTGCCGCTTGCTGCATGGACGCGCAAGCTGACGGCCTCTTCTCCTGACGACGATGAAGCCCTTGCTTCACACGGCTCCCAAGTGCGGATCGGCTAAATCATCATCTATTTGTGTTTCATCGTTAACTGCCTGTCTACTTTCACCGTGTCTTGTATGCCCGAGGGCTGGACCTCTTCCACAACTTGATTCCCTTGACATTCCAAATCTTTACTTTGCCGCCCTACTGCAAGGAAGCATCGGGGAAGATCTTTGGCCCCATTTCTTCGCTGCAAGTAGCCTGCTGACTGCCTCCCTCAAATTGTTCATCCTCCGCTATATTGTGGGCTGAGCCCAGGTCCACATAGTTAGATCTATGATGAGGGGGAACGGATGGGACAGAGGCGGGCCTGAGGGAAGGTGGAGGGCCGTGACCGCTTTTTTTTTTTTAACGGGCCATGCCAAAAACTAAGGGTTGTTTCTGATGTTCCCATGGACTCTTGGCTGGGGTTGTCAGATGTCATCGGGAGAAGAAGAGGACCTAGGTCAACCATATTCAAGAACCATTCGGGTTGTCTGAAACAACACACGGCGCTAGATGACTGAGGTCAGTTGTCCGGCCTCCTCCAAGTGACCCCTGCTGCAAAGTCCCCTTGATGTTGTAACGGCAGGAGGGGATCGCTGGGCCAACGCAAGCGATGATAGCTAAGCCACGCCTCGAAATGAGTTCTAACGTAGCCCCGGTTTTTCACCAGGAGGCCCGCCGCCAAAGCGGGGATGGCACTTGCTCTGCGGCGTGAGGTCTACCGGTCGTTACCCCTGACGTGACTTGCATGCGATGTCACGGCCGGGGTACAGCGTGGTGCACAAACTCTGTAATTCCGGAGGCGTAGTCGGGGACAGGGCCAGATGGTCAGGGAGGGCGGGCAAGCATTCGTGGTCAGAGGCAGGCAGACGGTCAGGGCAGGCGGTCATAAAGCAAGGTCAGGAAAGCTAAGAAGGCGGGACTGGTCTACGGGAAATCAAAGACTGATAATCATACACTCCTAACACGCTCCAAAACTCACTCAAACAGACTGGCAGCGAGTGAGGACGTTACCATATATAGGAAACCCAGCGGCCGTCAAATTAACCAATTAAAGGCCGCGCTGGCCCTTTTAAATTCCAGGACCAGCCGTCGCGCTGCGCGCCTTAATGAGGGATTAATGCGCGCGCGGCTGTCAGAGTGGAGACAGGAGCAGGGGACTGGTAAAGTACGGGCGTTTCCAGCCTTAGACGCAGAAGGACACGGCTGCGGGCAGCTCCGCAGCATCCGTGCCGGGACCCCGTGGCGCCACAGGGGGGGGCGGCCGCGGCAGAGCTGGCGCGCCGCGCGCTCGTGACAGCGTGTGTTGCTGCGACTGGGCTGTTCCAGGTTTGTTTGTGCCACGCAACTCGCAAGGTGCAGAGCCTGCCACCACTCTATGTCTGATACTGTTTGTTCCTAAAATGTACAGACATGTTTGATGATGATATCCTGTATATGATAAATAGTCACCCTGTTTTTGACTCCAAATGAAACCCAAGTAGTAACAAGCTTCGGGTAACCCTTGGATATAAATTGGCGCTCCACAAATGGACAGAAAAAATTTACTTGTATGTGTCGTTTAAAAACACTGTGTGTTTTACTAAATGTAATAGCACAAACAGGCTTAATTAACCTTCGGACATGAATTAGGCTACAGGATAAAATGTATATTTTTTGGCGTTGAAAATAAGACGGTTATTTTTGTCAGCACACCAGCAAAAAAAACGCTTAATTAAACCCCCTGGATGTAAATTGCGCCAAAAGAATTGAGCCTGCACAAACTAGTAGCTTTGTAAGCGTGTTTACAATGCGTGTTTCTACGCCACACATCAAGAGATACAGTTGTAATTACCTTTGCTGAGGTGAATTAGGCTGCAGGAAAAATGTATATATTTTGGCGTTGAAAAAGACGGTTTATTTTTGTCAGCACACCAGCAAAACAACGCTTAATTAACCCCTGGATGTAAATTGCCCCAAAAAATTGAGCCCCCCAAAAAACTGTAGCTTTGTAGCTTTTAAAAAATTGCGTGTTTTTACGAAAAAATTTAAAAAATAATAAAAATCTTTATTTATTGGGCCCCAAACATATTTCGAAGCACTTTCATGTAGGGGAAAAAAAATTACGACAAAAGACAAAATTTAACAGTAAAAGCTACTTACGGGGAGACACAAGGTGTGAGGGCCCTCTCGCAAGAGCTTACAATCTCAGAGGGTGGGGGGGAAAGCAAAGGGGGGGAAGTGTTAATTTTAAAATGGCCCCAGATGCTTTAAAATAGGGGATTTTTACATAAAAATTTGGTGAATCTGCCCAGACTTAATTAATACAGATAAGTCCCTTGGTGTAGTGTGGGAGGAAAAATTGTGTGATAGAAGATGGGGGTTAACAATTAGGGGTTTTGGTAGGCCTGCCTGAAAAGATGTGTTTTCAGGACATCAAAATTTTGGAAGGCGGGGTTGTGCCTGAGGGTAGTGGAATGGGTGCAGCAGGCAAAATCTTGAAGAGGGCGGGGAGGTTCGGATGATTTTTGTTGTAGTTTGATGCCCGTACTGAGCGGAAGAGGGGGGGGGTGGTAGACAAGTGAGGGAGGAGATGTATGGGGTGCAGCATGGGGAGAGCTTTATGAGTGAGAGTGATTAGTTTATCTGTATTCTGTACTGGATGGGAACAGTGCATGACTGACACGGGGGTAGGATCATTTATAGGGGTGGAGAGAAAGACAACCCCTGGCTGCTGCATTCGGGATAGTTTGGAGAGGGGAGAGTTTACAGGAGGGAACCGATAAGAAAGGGTTACAGTAGTCAGACGAGAATGAATAAGAGCAAAATGGAGTTTGAGTTGTTTCACAGTGAGAAAAGGACGGTTTTCGGGGAGATGTTCTTGAGGTGCAAGTGAAGGAGCGGGAAAGGGGATTGGATATAGGGGGTGAAATTCAGATCAGAGTCTAGAATAACCCCAAGAACGGGGCCCTGTGCCTAGGTGTTATGGTGAGCCACCACTGAGAGAGAAATAGCAGTGGGGGTTTGGTTAGCAGATGGGGGAAAAAAAAGGGAATTGGTTTTGGTGAGGTTTATTTGGGAGATAGAGAGAGGAAGATGTCAGAGACAGTGGACAGACAGTCATGGTTTTTGTCGGGCGGGAGTGAGGTCTCGGGAAGAGGTGTATAATTGAGTGTCATCACTTTGAGGGGTATGGAAGCCAAATCTACTGAGGGTTTGGCCAATGGGGGCTGATAGATTGAAAAGGAGTGGACCAAGAACTGCCCCCTGAGGGCCCCCATGGCAAGAGGGAGGGGAGAGGAAGTGAACCTGCAAATGAGCACTGAGAACGGTCAGAGGGGTGGGAAAGAACCAAGCGAGAGCATGCCCGGATCCCAATGGTGCTGAGCATGCTGGGAGAAGATGGGAAAAAACATGTCAAATGCTGCGGAGATCCAAAAGAACCAACAAGAGTATTTCCCCCTGAGATTTAGCATTTGGGAAAGCGTTGGATTTTAAAACGGGGCATTTTCTGTGGAGTGTAAAGAGGGAAACCTTTTTGTAGGGGATCCAAAGAAGAGAGTTAGCAAAAAGATACGGATTAGGCGGGGGTAGCCCAGGCGTTCCCAGGAGCTTAGAGATAAAGGGGGAAGGGGGGAAGATGGTTGTAGTTTTTTCAGCACAGGATGGGCCCAGGGGGGTTTTTTTAATGGGGGACTTATAGTAGCCGTTTAAAAGGGGAGGGGAAGACCCGGGGGAGTGAGGAGGTTCAGATTGCGTAAGGTGAGAGAGGATAGCTGGAAAATAGAGGAGAAGGGGGGAGGGAATGGGGTCGCTGGAGAGGTGGTGGGCGAGCAACGGGAACCTGGAACTTCTTCTTTGGGTTTTGGGGTCAAGAGCTGAGAACACACTAGGGTGTGGGGGGGAGGGACGGGGAGGGGTTCTCGGGGGTTTGTGTGAGATGATATGCCGGATACTGTCAATTTTGTCTTTGAAGTGAGTGGCCGGTTCCCCGCACAAGGTCAGGACCCGGGGCCCGAGCTTTAGGCCTGAGAAGGAGTGGGTGGTGTCCAAAACAGGGGTTTTTTGGTGAATGAGGGAGGAAATATTTTTGTTTGGGGTTTGAAGGGGGTGTGATAAGGGCCTGAATGAATTTTTTAGTGGAGAAAGTCTTTCAGCTCTTCGATTTCTCCACAACGCTCAGCACACCTGGAGCTCGTTGCAGGAACGAGTCTGAGGTGGTGCCAAGGGCCGGGGGTTTGACTCTGGTGGGGACGGTGTTGGTGGGGCCAATATGTCCAGGGTGGTTGTGAAGTTTCGTTGTAAGTTGACGCCAGGGCAGGACAGGAGAGGGGGGAGATTGGGGGGGTGAGGACGGTAGGGGCTATATTCCTGGGTGTTAATGGAGCGGATATTTTTGAATGGGTGAAGGGAGGTGCGTCCCGAGAAGCTAGAAATTTATAGTAAAAGGGATAAGGGTTTATCAGAGAGAGATAAGGGAATTTGTGAGGTTAGAAATTGATGAAGGGCGACAGAAGACCAGATCAGAAGTTTCCCTCCTTGTGGGTGGGGGAGTCAGAAACTGCAAAAGGCCCAAAAGAAGAGGGCAGTGAAAGAAAATGGGGCAGAAGGAGACATGGTATCAATGAGGGTGTTTTTAAATACCCATGTAAGTTGGGGGGTTTAGAAGAGAGGGAAATAGGGGGCCAGGGAGCGAAATTACCAGAAAATTTTGGCGGGTGGCCGGGGGGTCTGTACACAACTGCGACTTATGGAAAAAGGCCCAAAGGTCTAATGGGGGGATTCAAAAAAAGGGGGAAAATGAGGAAGGGGGGGGGAGTGCGGTGGAGAGAGAAGTATGCCGTCCTCCACCCGGCCCGTTTTTCGGGGCTGGGGGGGTTTGGGGGAAGTGTAGGGCCCCCCATAGGGGAGACGGAAGGGGAAACGGGGTAGAGTGCTGGACCATGTTTCTGTGAGGGCAGCAGGGTTTAGGGGGTTGGAGAGAAAAGGCATGAACGCATGAGTTTGTTGCCAAAAATCGGGCATTCCACAGGGACATTTAAAGGGGCAGGGAAAGCGACAGGAATAGCGGGCAGGTTAGCAGGGTTTCTATGGAAGGAGGGGGAATGGGAGAGCACTAAAAGGGAAGGGGGGGGGGTTAGGAGAGATGTCACCTGCAGCGAGAAGCAGGGAATGAAAAAATGACAGCAGTGGTTTTAAATGTGAGTATGAACCGTTTGTGCAGTCTATGCAAACAGGGAATTTTTGGGGGGTTAAAAAGGGGGGAACGTGTGGGGATGTATACATGGGTGAGGGGAGGGTAGAGGCGCTGATATGGTGGAATTGTCAGGGGTAGACGGGTGGTACAGTAGAAGGGAATGGCTGAAAAGGGAGAAAGCTTAGTGAGCAGGGGAAAGAGTTGTGGAATTAAAGATAGGGACTCACGAAAAGCCTTCCCCCGGCCCCCTTATGCCCCCCTTCGGTCCCCTTTCGGGCATATTTCTTCAAAATCACTTACAAACTACCCCTTTAAACAAGAGATCAGTTTAATTAAACCCTTTTTTTGTGAATTAGGCTACAGGAAAAAAATTTATATTTTGGGGTTTAAAAGACGGTTTATTTTTGTCAGCACACCCCAAAAAAAAACGCTTTAAATTAACCCCTGGAGAAAAATGCCCAAAGAATTGAGCGCACAAATGTAGCTTTGTACGTGTTTTCAATTGCTGTTTTTACCCACACAAAAGAGATACAGTTGTAATTAATCTTTGTTGGGGAATTAGGTACAGGAAAAATTTAATATTTTGGGGGTTGAAAAGAGGTTTTGGGGTCAGCACACCCAAAACAATGCTAATTAACCCCGGGATGTAAATTGCCCCAAGAATTAAGCCGCACAAACTATAGTTTTTATAGCGTGTTACAATTGGTGTTTTTAGGGCCACACAAAAGGATACAGTTTTAATTAACCTTTGCTTGTGAATTAGGTGCGGGAAAAAATTTTTATATATTTTGGCGTTAAAAAAAGAGGGTTTATTTTTGTCAGCACCCGGAAAAAACAAGTTTTAATCAACCCCCTGGATGGAATTGCGCCAAAGAATTAGCTGCACAAAATATAGCTTTGTAGCGGTTACAATTGCTTTTTTCTACCACACAACAAGAATACATTGAAATTTAAACCTTTGCTTGTGAAAGTGTTGAGCGATTTTACGACAAATTTAAAAATGGGCAAGTTTTTATGGTGATCAAAAATTTCCAGATCATGCGATAATTAAGGTTAAAATCTGGCATAACTTTTAAGAAGGGCCCTTTTTCGGCGCTTCCTGAATTTTTTGGGGCCAAAATAAATTTACAGAATAGACAGGTGAGATGTGTGTCGACTCATCCTGGGATTTATGGTTGCGATTGGGTGGAAAAATCACTGCCCCTCGTTTTACATAGAACAGCGTTTCCTGTTTCACCCCATGTCTCTCAGCGTCCATAGGGATAGGCCCTGCCCTGCTGTGGCCAAACAGCCAGCAAATTTTGTCTATTTCTGCACAGAGAAACCTTACTATTAGCTGTGACCTTTCCCAAATTTTTTATTAAGTTTTTGAAGATTTATGTAGTTAGGTAGAATTTTAAAAGGACATCACCCTGTAAATTCACGGCGGGGGGAGCAGGGGGGGCCCCCGGGGGCAAACACAGAAAAGTTTCTATCTATAAAGAAAACGGGTTTAAAGTTCCCCAAGATTTTGTGTAGCCCATTTATGGAAAAACTTTATTTTTAAAACATTTTGCAATTGAAATATTTCCCTGGATTTGGGCGGGCCTGAACTTATTTTTGGAACACATAATTTTTTCATTATCCCTTATCACTGTATTTCGTTTGACTTTTTTAAAATGTTTGAAACCCCCCCAAAAAAGTACGGGCGCCTGGAAATCAATGGCGCTTTAAAATAAAAAAAATTAATAATAATAATAAAAATTAATTTTAAAAATAAAAATAGAACTGCAGGTCTCTTTGTTACCCTGAAAAAAACCCAAAATTTTTAATTACCCAGTATACTTTTTTCAGTAGGTGTTATTTTAAATTTTTTCCCCCCTTTAAATCTGTGACGGGTTGGGATATATCCCCTTTGATTTAAAATTACAATACGGGCAATCTTGTAGTCAGAACAGGTTGTTTTTGCCAAAAACCGGGGTATCGTAGGGAAAACATAAACCATTTAAAACTTTTTTTTTTTGATTTTTTGCCACCCAGCATTTTTTCATTGACCCAGCTTCAAAGTAAATTTTTAAAACAGAAATTTTCTATTTTCACCCACAGGTGAATTGAAAGCTGCAAAAAATCCCTTTTATTATATCAAAACATAAAAGTTACGTGTTTTTTCTTTTTTGCACCCCCCCAGAAATTGTCCATTAAACGCGCTTTAGGGTAAAGTTTAAAAACGGGCAATTCTATTTTTTCACCAAAGGGTAAATTTTAAAAGGGTTGAAAAAAAAATATCGTTTATTATCCCAAAAACTTTAACAGTTACTTTTTTTTTTGATTTTTGGCACCCCCAAGAAATTGTTCTTTTGGACGCAGCATCTACTTAAATTTTTAAAACAGCAATTCTATATTCCCCAAAAGGGTGAATTGAAAGGTGCAAAAAAATATCGTTTTTTTATAAAAAAACCCAAAAACCCCAGTTACGGGGTTTTTTGATTTTTGCCCCCCACATTGTTAAATTGGGACGCAGAAATTTTTACTTAAATCTTTAAAAACCCAATTTTCTTTTTTATTCACCACAGGTGAATTAAAAGGTGAAAAAAAATACTGTTTATTATACTAAAACATAACATTTTTAGTTTTTTTTTGACTTTTGCGCACCCAGCATTTTCTTTGGGACGCACCATCTACGTAAATCTTAAAACAGAAATTTCTATATTCACCAAAAGGTTAAATTTAAAAAGGGTGAAAAAAATACCGTTTATTATATAAAAAATAACATTTTTACGTTTTTTTTTGACTTTTGCACCCCCAAAGCTTTTGTTCTTTGACGCAGCATTACTTTAAAATTTTTAAAAACAGAATTTCTATTTTCACCACGGGTGAATTAAAAGGTGAAAAAAAATCCCGTTTATTATTTAAAAACAAAAACAGTTAGGGTGTTTTTCCCTTTTGCCCCCAGCTTTTGTTCATTAAAGAGCATCTACGTAAATCTTAAAAAAGCAATTCTATATTCACCACGGGTAAAAATTGAAAGGTGAAAAAAAAATCCCGGTTTTTTATCCCAAAAAACAAAAACAGTTACGTTTTTTTTTTGTTTTTTCCCCAAACCCAGCATTGTTCATTGACGCAGCTCTACGTAAATCTTAAAACAGAAATTTCTATATTAAACCCACAGGTAAAATTGGAAAGGTGCAAAAAATATCGTTTATTATACCAAAAACAAAAATTACGTGTTTTTTTGGACTTTTGCCCATCCAATTTTTTGATAGACCCCTTGCAGTTAAATTTGAATCCACCAATTTTGTTTTGATTAAAAGGGGTTTTGAGAATAGCTTTTGTTTTGGGCCCCGTTTTTTTTAAAAAGAGACTTTCCAAACAAATTCCTTTCCTTCCCAAATTTTTTAAAATTTTCTAAAACATGGGGGCGAAAAGCAGGTGGTAAGCGAGAAAGGGGGGGGGTAGCACATGGGGGAAAGAGGTACGGAGAGAAGGTGCCCCCTTCCCGTGTGGCGACAACACGAAATGCCAGCGGTATTCGTTGCGGACCCGTCGGGCCTGTCATCGCTGGGTCGGGGGGCCCTTTTGGAATCTAATTTAACAACATCGTGGGCCTATCTTTTCCTTCAGGGGTTTTAATGAAACCCGGGCATCTAGCGTCTTACCTCCCCCGTCCTCGCATCAGGGGCCAACAAATGTCATCATCACATCACCCAGCATCCGTCCAACATGAACAGCCCAAATTTAAAACTCTTTGTACCCCCCACTGTGGATAACCCAAAAAAATTGTCTGAAGACCTCTTGATGCCAAAATGCGGTGGGTTTAGAAAAGCCCTGTTTTAAAAGATAAGAGGATGAAATTTGTTGCTCTGACGCCCCAATTACTGATGCCATCCCGAAAGGGGGTGAAGGAAGCCGGCAATTTGGCAAAAATCCCGGGCGGTTTGGGAAACCCCCTTTTCAGTGCCCCCTTTTCTTTTAGCCCCCCATTCTGGTGCAGAAAGTCAGGGAAAGACCAATTTAAACCCGTGTTGATGATGATGAAGATGACCCACATTTTCGGATTTCCCTCCCGGTTCTTTTTCCCCAGGGAAAATTTTCTTGGGGGAGCGCTTTTTCAGTGGAGAGGAGGAAGGGCGGGGGGTAGTTTTCCCTTTGGGTTTCCCCCCAAAAAGGGAGAGGGCGGTCGCAGAAGTCCGCTGATATGATTCCGCCAGCCACGGTCAGCGCAAACCCCGCTCCTCGCTTATCGCCGTCAAAAAGGTCCAGGACCTCCCAAGCTTCTTTGAGCAAGCCTCTGATTCACCCAGCGATGTCATATGCCGCCTTTGCCGTAAACGCATAAGTAGAGGCAAGAAAACCTTAAGTGGTTAACCACCACCAACATGTCTAGTCACATGCAGCGAATGCATGAGTTGAAATGGAGGCAACACTTGGCCAAAAAAGGCCGGACCGACGCCGGGCCTCCAACCACTGTCACACCCTCTATCTCCGCCTCATCCGCCACCACCAAGCGTTCCTAAGCTGCCCATGTCTCTCAGAGTCATGATCAGGGATCAGCCTCCGCTTCAGCCTCCACCGTCGCCCGAGTACCACCAGCACCCCCAAGAGACCATCCTACCCCTTCTCCTTCCGCCAGTTTGACGACCTGCACGCGTACAGCGGCCAGTCTAGCAGCCAGCCTTCTGTCTTCCAGGTTTGGGAGCAGAAGAAACACTTTAACCCAAACCATCCCAAAGCCAAAAGCCTGAATGTCGGCATTGCCAGGTTTTTGGCCTTGGAAATGTTGCCTTTCCGTCTGGTGGACACAGATGGGTTCCGCCACGTCGTGGCCCTCGCTTGCCCCCAATACCAGATGCCGAGCAGGCATTTCTTTGCCAGAAAAAGCCGTCCCTGCCCTGGCCAGCCACGTGTCATCTAAAATTTCAAGCGCTTGTCTGCATCTGTGTCCGGAAAAGTCCATCTCACCACCGGACACATGGACTAGTAAGCACGGCCAAGGCCGCTATATCTCTGTGACAGCTAAATGGGTGAGCTGGGTGGATGTCTCGGGGGGTGACGGTGGCTCTCGGGCTTGGCGAAATTTTTTTAAAAACCCGCAGGTTTGGGGCAGGGCTTTTTCCCCCAAAAAAGGTTTTTCCTGGGGCATCACGTGCCCAGGGGAAAACCGGGGCCGGGTGTTGAAATTAATCTCCCCTTGGGGGACCCCCAAACACACAGGTCAGGAGCTGTGGAAGGCTCGCAACGAAACCGAGCCCCTGGCGGGGTTGAAAAAGAAACTTGTGCCGGGCAAGGGGTTTTGCGAAACGGGCGAAATCTGCTGGCCGCCCTTAAGATCGGTGGGCTGGAGCACACCCCTTTTGCCTGGCACATGTCATAAACCCTTTGGGTCTTTCCAAAATTTTTTCTAAAGAGCCCCGGGTCTGGATGCCTGCGGGGGAAGGCCGAGGTCGGGGTTTTTCCCCGCAATTAAAAGGCCTTTCGCCCCCGTTTTCGTCCCGCCTTGGTTTGCATTGAGTGCCCAGCTCGGCCCCCCCGTCAACCGTCTCATTGTTGACGTGGCAACACCTGGAATTCCACCCCCCAACATGTCCAGCGTTTTGGGGCCCAGCAGGGGCAATGCCTTTAAACGCATACGAAGGGGCACAGGGCCTTTACAAGACGGAAAGGGGAATTGGGGGTGTTGAACCACCAAAGAGGAGGCAGGTGAAAGAGCTCCACCTTCCTTCCCCTTTTTGAAAAAACCACCAAAATGGTCAGTGCGGACAATGCCCTAGCCCAGCATGAGCATTGTGGTGATTTAGTTCTGGAACGATCGTTGGACCTCTGAAACAAAAAGGGCCCCCCTCAGCGACGGAGGGGGAGGTGACACAGTAGCGGACACGGAGCCTTTCTCCCGTCAAATAACCCAAGGCCCGACAGTTTCACCCCAAATTCATCGGTCTTCATTAAGGGAGTGGTTCGGGGTCCAGAGCTGTGCAAGTTGGCGCCAGCTTCAGGGTGCATTTATCTCAGGCAAGTCCCGGGCGTGTTGAAGCTGTGCCGGGGCAGCGGGGGAAAGGGGGAGGGAAGGAAATTTCCCAGGAACCCCAACCCCCATGTTACCGAAAGCCCTGCCCTTTGGGAAAGAGGTTGTTTTTGAATTTGAGGGGGGAGGAAGATGAGGAAATCGTTTGCTAGTGCCCCCCGGACCCAAAAGGCTTTGGGGGGAAACAAGGGTCCATTTTCTCCTGATGCTTGGATGCTCCCCTTTCCTCCAAAAATGATCCCGCATTAAGGCCCCCTCAAAAAGAAAAACCCGTTACTGGGGGGGGCCACCCTCCTGGATCCCCCCGGTTTCAAAACAAAAACCCCAGCAATTTCCTTCCACCCACCCAAAAAGAGAGTAAAATGCAGGGGAAAAGGAGACCTTGCTGATTGACCCAAATGGAGAAATAAATTTCGTCTGTTCAAAGTTCCCCAAAAAAGTCACGGGGGAAAAACATCAGCGACGTGACCCGCAAATAGAGTGCCCAAATAGGGTAGCGGGGCAGCAGGAAAAGGGGGCAGAAGCCTAATGGGTGACCTCTGGGAATCTTTGTTTACCCACCCACTAAAAGATGGGAATGCAGGGCACACATCCAACACACAGAATCAGCTTAAGGGTCATTGTCCCACACAACCAAATCCCCCCCCCGCGTCTCAACACCGAATTTTTTTCATTTTTTCCCCACCCCAAAAGACTTCCCGGGTTTCCAAAATGGGGCGAATTGGCCCCACGGCTCATCCCCCCCAAAAGAGGTGTTGTCCCCCGCCCACAGCCAAACCGGGCAAAAACTGAGGGACCTTTTAGCACAGTGGGGGAGGGCCAAAACAAAAAAACAAAAGCATCCGGCTTTTCCCCAGATAATTTGGATCGTTTTCTTTATCCCAAAATGAATCAGGCATGGATCTCTGGGTGATGTTGTGGCCCCAATTTCCCCAAGGTTTCCCCATTAGTTGCCTTTGTACTTAAAATTCCTTTTCAAACACAAATGGTCCCCCTTGAAAAAAGTTTTTTTTTTAAAAAAAAAACATTTTTTTACTGCAAATTTTTTTTCTCTTTTCCTCTTTTATTCCTTTTGCTGTGGGGGGTAAAATGTAAAAGGAAAAGGGATGGTTTCATGGCAACCCCGAAATTTTTTTTACTTTACTTAAACTTAAAAGTTTTCGCATTGTCAATATTTTGAGGTATTTGCTGGGGAAAATACAGTTTAAATTTTGGTCCTTTGGAACAAAATTGGCTTCTAAGGGCATTTTCCCCTCACAATTTTTAATAGTGGCTGAGAAGTCATTTTTATAATTTTTTGGGGGTCATGTACTGAATTACAGCAAAATAAAAAGGTCCTTTGGAAAAAAGGGGCTTCTAAGTGCCATTTCTCCCCAAATTTTTTAACAGGGGCTGCTTAGACACATTTTGTTGCTGCGTCATCAGGCTTTTTAAACCTGCGTGTTTAGAGACGGCGCCAGCCGGGGCTCTCACCGCCCCACTTAACCCCGGGCCCGGGGTCATTCTGTGGCACAGGACAGTTCTAGTAAATGTCCGTTCAACTAAAAGGGGTGGTTGAAAGACCCCTTTTTTCCCGGCACTTTGTAATCTGGGGTCAACGGTTTTAATGGTCTACTTTGGGGCCCGGGACGGGACAGTTATGCCCCAGTTAAACAAAAAGGTGGTTGAAAACTCCTTTTTCTGGCACTTTTTAAACTGTGGGTCAGACAGCTTTACATTAGCAATGAATGATGTCGCATTTGTTGTGTCTATGGGAAAAAAATCAGATAATATGAAATTTTAAGTTTGTATATGTAAAAACTGTATATATCGATAAAGTTATTGATGTTACGCAATGCTAGAAGCTTTGTCTTTTTAGAGAATACTAAGTATGAAAATATATGTCATTTCTAGAATGTGAAACATAGAAGATACAGATGGAAGGTTTTTTTGACAAATGTCTTGGGATGCAGACAAGCAAGCATAACAGAAGATCCTGTATCCTTGGCTCTGAGAAAGTGCAAAGTTCCTTTTTTCTGCGATTTTTACAACAATTTTTTTAACCCAAAAAGGGTTGTGGACTTTGTTGCCTTTTTTTCCCAACTTTGATTTTTTACTTTAGACAAAGCAAACAGTAAAGTTATGGACCAGAAGGCTTTAATAAATAGCAGAGCTGATATGCTAATCGCTGCTATTGAACCACCACAGCCTGACCAAGCAGTGTAAAGCTGAAGCTGCCTGTGACTCTGTGAAACAGAATTGTGAGAAAATCCCTTTAAAATTGAGGTCAGTTTTAAACAAAATTTGGCCATTGCACAATTAAAAGCGGGGCCCCAAATTCTGACATATTGTTCTCAGTCATTTTCAGTCACTTAAAGGGGTTGTCTCACTACAAAGATTTCTTTTTATGTTAAAGATCTTGCAAAAACAAGTCACTTTGCAATATATGTCCATTAACAGCGTCCTACCTTTTCTGAGATATCCCTTTTAGTTGGGCTGTATCAGCCCCTCAGGTCTCTCCTGATAGGTTGTCGGTACTGGTTGCTATAGCTACAGACCTGGCTTCTACTGTAGCCTAGTAGAAGCCAGTAAACAGCCCCTGAATTCAAATAAACCCAAAAAAAACAGGACGAGGTAAGATGAATCAATGTAGTGAAAACCCCCCTTTTTCCCAAAGGGAGTGTGTGGGAAAAATTCACTGCGATGTCTCACTCTAGGGGTAAGTTTTGGGGGGTCAGGGGAAAAGCCGAGACGCATAGTTCCCCCTACAACTAAATTTTTTGGGATAGCATAAATATTTACAAAAATACCTCTATACCAGGGGTAAACTATTACCACTGTACAACTATTTAATTTTACCTCCATACAGTTATTGAACAAAACGCACTATACAACTCAGAGGAAACTTGAAATGGGCCACAAAAGTAGGGGCTTTGCTGCCTTGGGGCATGAATTTGAGATCAATAATGGAACGACAAATTCAAAAGTGTATCAAAGCATTTTGCAAACGAATGTAAGTGCCCGTCATGACCTAAACGAGAACTTTGGGGGAACAAAAATAAATCAAGTAAAGATTGATTGAAAATAAGATTTGTGTTTTGGAATGGCCAGGTGGCATAGTCTAGAGGACTGTGCATGTGAAAACATCCCAGAAATATTAATAAAGCTAAAACACATTTGTGAGGAGAAATGGTACAAATTACTTAATGTTGTGGAAATTGTATTTGTACAAAAGAACATTTTAGTAATTTCTCTAAAAAAGGGGGTCTACAGGTTTTTATATTTAAAGGGGTTGTCTCACTACAAAAATACTTTCAAAATTAGGGGAAAACAAATAAAACTTTTCCAAATATTTCTTTGTTCTCTTTTTTTGTTAAGGAGCACAACGATCTTATCACCTTTGAGGCTTTCTAGTTTCCCAAGTGACCGACCTGTGTACTCCTTTTCCACTGCTGTTTCTTTTATCTGATAGCAAGTGTCACGAGTGGGCGCCGCGGTCCGCCTGCCGGAGTTGGGTAGCGCGGGCGCACTTGCTTTACCAGCTTACATGACCGCGCTCCTGTCCCGTCTGCTTCCCCTGCTGGTCGGTGCGTGCGTGCGTTCATGTAATTTTAAAGGGCCAGTGCACCGGTAATTGGGTAATTGCCAGGCGCTGACCCTATACAGTATATTGATTTTGGCCACGTCACTTCCCTGCTGGATCTTTGTTGCCCCTGAGTCTTAGAAAAAAGCATTCTTGTGTATCTCATCTTGCCGTGTTTCTGACCTCTGCCTACGTTTCTTGACTCTGAACCTTCGCTGCCTGCCCTGACCTGCCTGCCTATCCTCGACTACGGTTCTCGTGTTACGATTTGGTACCTCGTTGTACCTCGGCCGCCACCGCAGGCAAGTCGCGCCAAGGGTAGAGACCTGGTAGGACTCCCGCCGCAGCAAGTCCATCCCGCTCTGCGGCGGGCTCTGGTGAAAACCAAGACCTGCTTAGATTACGCTCCCTGGCATGGCTGTTGCCATTGCTTGCGGTGGTCCAGCAGATCCACCTCTCTGGCCGTTACAGCAGGGAGTGACGTCATCATGTCATCATGCAGTGTGAGAGCTTATGTGTTATCTGATCTTTTAGACAAAAGACAGTAATTACTCTACTGTTTACATTAGCTTGGAAGCTTCTCTTGACCTCAGAGAAGGTAATTTATTTAATCTAGACTAAAAAACTGAGAAGTCTGAATACATGGAGCTCATATGCTGATTACAGACAGCTTGACGAGGAAGTGACAGAGCAAAGCAGCATTATTTCATTCATGCATCCTATGAAACTTTGAGATGAGACAACCCCTTTAAAGGTAGATTTTTGTGTTAGTATTTCTCTATAATTGTGACTTAAAAAATTCAGACCACACTTTATTAAAGAGAACCTGTCAGGTGATTTATGCTGCCCTATCTGAGAGGGAGAGAAGCTGAGCCCTGTGATAATTAGGATTATATAAATTGAAGCAGGATTTTTGAATAAGAGGCAGAGTAAATTGTAAAACAGAAAGTGAAAGATCTGCTTATCCTGCCCACTTGCAGTTATTGACCTTTTGCTTTGTACACACACTAGTACTTTGGAAATGGTCAATCTTTCTATGTGAGCAGGTAAGCAGAAGTCCATTGAGTATTTTATCTGTTTTTTACTCAAAAATTCTGCTCCAAATCATATAAATCATATATCACTGAGCTTAGTTTCTTTCTCTCTGTCACATTCTGCTCACAGACAGGATCGCATAAACCACCTGACAGGTTCCCTTTAATAATCAACACATTAATTTAGGGAATGGCAAAGGGTTCACTTACTTTTTCTTGCTACCATAGATACTTACCATAGGAATCAATGTGTCTAATGTGGAAAGTTTATTTATCTATACTATGTGTTAATATTAAAAAGCAACGTCCTTGAACAGCGGTCTATACTCTGGTCTATGGAGCAGCAGACACAGACAAGTGTGGTAGCATTCCCTACAGACTCCCTGCCTTATTACATCAGAGTCTGTACAGGAACTCATCTGAATTTTCTGATATTGATGTTTTTTCAAAGGGAATCCCATTTATGTTTACAGACAGTAGTATATTAAAAATGATGTCCTTGTACTTGATGTACATACTTTTCTATCACTTATTATAAGTGTGCTTTTATTGTGCTGCATAAAATATATCCATTATTTTACAGAAAATATTTAATTGGTGGTTTATTTTCCTGTATATGCTAATACTTCAACCTTGTAAGCATGAAATATTTACTCACTCAGTCTTCTCCAGGGCAGTAAATGGATGTCTGCTTCCATTTTATGAAAACTTAAAGTGCATTAAAGAATAATGAAGTTAGCAATGTAACATCAATCTAAAATAAGAAAGGGATTGATCGAGCATTGATAAATTCTTTAACATGGTGCCATGTAGCTGTAGCCATGTACATTCATAACTTGTATTATTTGTTCTGAGAGTAAATTATAACATTGTACATTGGATATGACTTATAGAAAAATTGGATTTTTAATATGCATGTAATAACTGTTGCCATCTTTGTTAGCCCCAAATAAAATATTAAATCATGACCTCTACATAGACTTCTTGTTATGTGTAATTAAAAAACACACATGAAAGATCCATATGAAATTTCTGATCCCAAGTTATTAAAATCTATCCTTCAAATAATAATTTCTGATTTAAATTAGTAATTCAGGTTATCTTTGATGTTTTATTATTGGGAATGTCTTATTAGAAAATTATATACATTAAACATATGCTTTATTACGTTTGACACTGTTTTTTCTAATTTTTCAGGTCACTATCTATACTGAAAAAATAATCCTGAACATTTGAAATTGTTACTCATCTCATTATCACACACAGAAATATAATGTAAGTAACACCTCTATTATAAAGCTGGAGGCAGATAATACAGGATCTATCACTGACAAAAGGCGATGGTCGCAGTTCACCTCCTGCCCTTCCCTGCACACTGGCCTCTTCATAAGTCACAGAGCATGCCCATAACAGTCAATCAAAAAGTCATATCCAGACACTCTCTTAAAGGGAACCTATCAGGTGAGTTTTGCTTCTCTTTCTGAGGAGAGCAGGAGGTGATAGCAAGAGAGAAGCTGAGCTCTACGGTATATACCGTAGGTTTATATGATCAGATGCTAAATTTCTTAGTAAACAGCAGAGAAAATCTCAAAGTAAAACTTAAACCACTGCTTACTCTGCCCACATACAATGATTGACAGCTTTAACTGCATCAGCATATGTACAGAGCAAACTGTCAATCACTGTATGTGGGTGGGGTAAGCAGGCCCCCCAATGTCTCATCAAGAGTCCTGTCAGAATTTAGTCTGCCTTTTACTAAGAAATCCTGCTGTAAATCATATAACCCTATGTATTACCAAGCTCATCTTCTCTCTATCACATCCTGCTCTCAGATAGGGCAGCATAAACCACCTGACAGGTTCCTGTTAAGCACCTTAAAGAGCACCTATCACCTCCACACAAACACACAAAATATAGTAGAAGATGAAATTATAAGACTTTTTTCCAATACATGTCATTAGCAATGCAGAGGGCTCAGGTCATTATTACAGGGGAATAGATTTTGCTTTTTCTTTCTTAGCAGAGCTCTGTAAGTAGCAGGGATTCACTTTCTGTTGAGCTATACCACCTGTGCAAGGGGGAGCTGAGAACATAGCTGCTTGTACAGGATAATCTGAGTCTCTCACTACATACAGTACAGCAGACACAGCACATTGAGGACATAGTGTGATAGGGTTTATAGGCATCTACATTACATTGCTGCTAGTGTTATATCCATCACAGACATAGCAGCCCAGAGAAAATCAGTGTGCACATGATGTAGACTTACAGGCTCCACCTTGCACAGTGGACTCTTCCAGCTCAGAGGCAGGAGATTAGATACAACTGTCATCCATCAAGCTGTCAGGTGCCTTGGCCCCACTTCAGAGCTGTCTTAAAGGGCCAGTCCTTTTTTTAAAACAGAAATACAGGTGAAATGCTTTGATTTCCCTAATGAAGCATATTTAAGGAATTGTTTGTATTTTAGTCTCCTGTTATTTTGTGAGGTTTCCCTGGAGGTGATAGGTACTCTTTAACGACAGTGTTGAAGATGTATGCTAAGGCAATATGCCTGTTAATTTATTGCATACTTGCCAACTTTTGAAAGTGGGAAAATGGGAGAACCGAAGGGACGGCGCGCTATGCGTGCAGCGGCAAAAGAATTGCATGATCATGCCCATCTTGTTGGTGCACCACGCCTCTTCGAAAAAGCCACACCCACTCCACCTAGCTACATAACGGCTCTGGGAGAAAGCCAGGTGGTTGCCCCCACTAGCCAGGTAGATGCCCCTTCTAGCCAGGTAGTGCCCCTATAGCCAGGTAGTAGCCCCTATAGCCAGGTAGTAGCCCTCTTTATCCAGATAGTACCCCTTATAGCCAGGTAGTAGCCCCCTTTTCCAGGTTTTACCCCTTATAGCCAGGTAGTTCCCCCTTGTAGCCAGGTGTTGCCCCCTATAGCCAGGTAGTGCCCTTGTGCCAGGTAGTGTCCCCCTTGTAGCCAGGTAGGCTCCATTAGCCAGTTAGTGCCACTTGCAGCCAGGTAGTGTCCCCATGTAACCAGGTAGTGCCCTTATAGCCAGTTAGATGCCCCTTACAGCCAGGTAGTGCCCCCTTGTAGCAAGGTAGTGCCCCCTGTAGCCAGGTAGTGCCCCCTTGTAGCCAGATAGTGTCCCCTTACAGCCAGGTAGTGCCCCCTTGTAGCCAGGTATTACCCCCTTGTAGCCAGGTAGTGCCCCTATAGCTTAAAAAATAAAATAATAAAACTACTTACCTCACCAGGTTCCCTGTTTGTCCAGCTCCAGACATCTCCTGGGCCGGCAGAGGCTACCAACCGAGGAGACTCAGCGTCGCAGGGTATGTGAGTACATCCATGCGTCACACCCCCTGCGACGATGAACTGTATGTACAGCACTCACCGAGCTGCTCCAAGTAAATGACGCTACTCCTGTGCCGCGGTCATTTAAATAACCCCCTCTGCCTGCTAGCGGCGTGAGGTTTGCCAACTCTTCAGGGAGGGGGGGGAGGGGAGGTGACCCCCATTAGCGGGAATCCCCCGCCCAAATCGGGAGAGTTCGCATGTATGATTTATTGTTAGAAGGTGTTGGGGCCCCATCTAATTTTGTTATGGGGCCCTCTGAGTTCTAGTTATGCCCCTGTTTTAGTGTATATGTAGCCATTGATCTAGCTAGCATTTACTTATTTACTAATACTAACTGATAGTATTTACTAGTTTACTAGTGTAAATATAGCCACAGTCTAATATAAATACTGCAACTGGGCAGCCCACAGTCTAGTGTAAATGCTGCTGCCATCCAGTTAAGATACTGATGTAAATGCTGCCATGAGTTGGTGTCTAGTGTAAATGGTTCTGAATTTGCTGATTTTCATTTTGGTAACCAAGAAAAGAATAATTTATGTGACTATTTCTTATCCTTAAGAATCTAAGATGCCCAAGTAAATATTTTAGCTTGGAGCTTGAATTGGAAATCAGTGCAGTGGGGATAACAATGTCTGCCAGGATACTGTAAGGGAAGATAGGGGCACAAAGGGACAGAGCTCCTTAAGGGAGAATGGGACATGGGAACAGAAAGTGGCAAGGGCAAGAGGGGCAGTAAAATGGAGTAAAGTTACCTGGCAGGGTTTGCTTGAAGAGGAGGGGGATCTTGTGTGGCAGAAATCTGTGAGAGTGGTAGTGAAATACAATGGGGGTTGAAGGAACATAAGGAGAAGTGAGACACACAAACTGTCAATGGCTCAGATTAATCGACAGGGAAAATCCCCCCAACATGAAATGAATATAAAGAGGGACACATCAGACCATACCTCCTAACCACACCCAATCACATGATGTCCCACAAGGGTGCACCTCTAGCCTCACCCAATCATTATGACATCACACCAGGCCACGTCTCTAAGTAGCACACCCAAATATACTAGGGTGGATTGTCACAGGTCGTGTCACCCCCTGGTCCTTGGCCTTAGTTGCACGCTTACCTTGTCATTATGCTGTTTGGCATCTCTCTTCTCTTTCCAACTGACCTTTCTGTCCTCCAGAAAACAGAAGGTGAGGGGCTGTTGCTGGCTAAGGAGAACATCAGAAAGAAGGGAGGAAAAGGAGCAGAGATACAAGAAGAGGAGGAGAAGTTGCTTTTGGCCAGGGAGAAGGGAGAACAAAACAAGAGAGAGTAGTGGGATGTTTCCCTACTCAGAGAGTGAGTCTACTGCTATACAGTCAAACCAGTTAAGGTGTTGCCGAGTCCCCTTGTGCAGAGAACTAAAGAAATACAACCTGTGTGTGAGGTCCTAGGACAAGCCATCATCATAGAGGAACTTAACCTGCATTATAGACTTCCGAGTTATCCTAATTCTTATATGTACATGTTGCATTGGCAATTTGTTATCTAACTATGAAAACTACAATAAAGTAAAATTAAAGCCAGTGAACTCAAATTTGTCACCCACCTGCAATTTCACACAACCCCATTGAGGTACACATTGTACCTGACCAAGGAGTTCAATTCACTTCCATGTTTTGTCATGCCATCTGTACCCAGATGCAAGTAAAACTGGACTTTATGCATTTCCAGCACTCCTGAAAAAATTTCTTGTAAAAATAAAATGCACACTTTATTAAGGACATGTTAAGAACAAAAATAGATCACATTTTACGCGTTTCAAGCCTCTTCTCGGGCTCCTAATCGTAATACTGTGCAGTCTCCCAACATCTCTCTAAAATAGCAAATCCGGGTGTGACCCCTACTGCAGCTGAAAGATTTAACTATTAAGTTACTCAACATGCTTGAAAATACCCATCATTGTATCTGAATACATTTCATTATACATACGACTAAAATACTATTTGTAATGGTCAGTGGAAGTGGATCCTCTGGACCACTACAAGCGATGGTGTAAGCCACGCCGAGGAGCGGAATCTAAGTAGGTCCGGTTTTCACCAGAGCCCGCCACAAAGCGGGATGGACTGGCCACGGCGGATTGCTACCAGGTCGCTATCCCTGACGTGACTTGCTTGCGGTGGTGGCCGAGGTGTTGCGTGGTACAGAATCGTGAAGCAGGCTCGTATTCTGGGACAGGCAGAAGGTCAGGACACGGGGCAATGGTTCGTGGTCAAGGGACAGAAGCAGAAGGTACGGTACACAGTAGACAAACAAGATACACAGAAATGCTTCCTCCCAAGGCACAGGGCACTATCAATTTGGCAGGTTAACACAGAAGGGGCAGGACTTAAATAGGGTCAGTGGCCCGTGCAACCAATCACCGGCGCGCTGACCCTTTAAATTTAGCTGCAATACCGCCCGGCCAGCAGCAGGAGCGCGCGCCGGGACGGGAACAGGAGCGCGGCGAGGTAAGTGGAGATCAGAGCTGCGGACGCTGTGGAGGTGCGGGTGTGCCCGCGACCCGATACGGAGGCCGTGAGGACACCCGTAACACTATTACTGCTATCACACCACTATAAATAACCACGTATAATTAGTACAGTATTACACGCTTGATATCATATAGACAAATTATCCTATGTATATATACCTAAACAATATGTAACTAAAAACTAAAAATATGCAAGTGTATACAAATCCTTAATAAATATACATTAAATCAGTCTTCTAATTCAAACCTGCTGGATACCTTGTATCCAACTTCAGAATCCAAAAAGCTTCTCTGTCCACTAGAAGTCTCCCCCAATCTCTCCCTCTAATCGGTTTCTTCACTCTTTAAATAGCTTTAACTGCAGTATATATCACATGATTACTATGGCAATTAAGAAAGGTGTAAATATCATACTTCTTATGGGTGACAAAAGACGTGAAATTCTAACATTTAATCATATATTGGCACATACCACATCTTGTCTTTCCACATTTAAAACAACCTTTCATTGAAAACCAGTTCTCGCTTTTACATGTAAGCCGACTAGAAAAAATACTGGGTGAAATCATATTCATTATAGTACGTGGTCTCATGGGAATAAACCTACATCCATCAAGACGCTTCTTAGTATAGGATCTGTGGTCAAAAGAGGTAAATATTTCGGTACAATTGCAACTACATCTGAAAATTGTCTGCTATATTGTGTGGTAAAATGTTCGCATCCTCAATCGTGAATTTTGACATATGTATAAGATCTACAACGTCCCTCCTATCCACCAGACTGACTGCTTTTTGAATCATATTTCTTTTGTAACCCCTATTGGTCAATCTGTCCTTAATGATCTGTTTCTCTTCCTCATAATCACACTGTCGGCTACAGTTTCTTTTAGTCCTCATAAATTCCCCAATAGGAAGGTAACAAATCACATGCGGAGGATGACAGCTGATTGCACGTAATAAGGCATTCCCTGAAATGGGTTTTCTTTAGGTATTGCTGAATTTCTTACCATTTTCGGGATCCCCTATTAGTTTGAGATCCAGGAAATGTATCTCTCTCTGTTGAGCTTCAAACATAAATCTCAAATTTTCCTGATTCTGATTGATATAATCAATGAAATCCGATATCTCCATAGACGACCCCTGCCAAATTAGCAGGGTATTGGCAATATACCTTCCGTACCAAAAAATGTTTGAAGCAAAGATGCTATCTACAGAATATATAAATTTCTCCTCCCACCATGCCCCAAAAATATTAGTCAATGACGGAGAAAAACATGAACCCATCATCAGGCATCCCTGAATCTGTAGAAAAAAATTGTTATCCAAACAAAAATAATTACGACTCCGTGGCCATCAAAATGAATTCCTTCAATTCAGCGCTATATTTAGTATATTTATCCAATTGACATGTTAATGTAAACAAGGCACGTGACTGTGGAATGGAGGTATATAAAAAAGACTATGTCACGAGACACCCAAGAAAAAGTATGATCCCAAGTTATTCTATCATACATTTCAGTACCTCCCTGGCATCACGTGAATAACAAGGGGACCAAAATACTAATGGTTGTAAATGACGATCCAATCATCCACTGATATTTTCATAGATGGACCCTATCCCTGATATTATTGGACGTAAAAGGGTGGAAAAACGCTTTATGGACTTTAGGTAAAGCGTGAAAACCTCGGAAATTTTACAATCATGTTCTCTTTTTGCCTATTGTCCAAAACTCCCATTGTATATCCCTCCTCCATTAACCGTACCAACTGTTCTCCAAATTTAAAAAAGAGGGATATGATCCCAATCTTCTATACACCTGTGCAACCAATAACATATTATTAACTTCAAGGGCATACAACCGTTTATCCAAAATAACCATTGTCCCTCGTTTGTCTGAGGCACGTATGAACAGGTACGGGTTTTCCTGTAAATTTCAACATTGCTCTAAACTCTCTTTTGGTCAAATTCGTATGTTGTGACTTGACTCCCAAATTTAAATATCTCAACTCTTCTTCTACTATATTTTGAAAATCATCCATAATGTTAGCTGTAGAATGTATTGGATAAAAATGGATTTTTGAAATACTTTAAATTGACATCCTTAAAATCTATATTGGCCACATTTCCCCTTTCTTCCAAACTCAGACTATCCATAATAGAAATGGATCTCTGCTCTACAAAATTTAGCTCTCTAGGAAATAATTCCTGTAAAGGTGTAACATCAGGAATTGAACCCCGTAAACCATCCTGATCAAAAAAATGTTTCCTAATAGTCAACAATCTGACATCTGTTTACATCTTTTAAAGTTTTATATAAGTCAAAATCTACTGAGGGGACAAAATTTAAGCCCCTACTGAGAACATTAAACTGTTCCTCAGACAGGATACAAGCTAATAGATTAATGACAGAAAAATCCAAATCATGTGAAGCAGTATAATGTGATCCAGTCTGTGGGCATTCCGAGTTTGGTATCTTGGCAGATGACCTCCTATGTTTTCTGCTCGCTTTCCTGGTACTTTTGTATTTTGGGTGCACTCCCATGGTCTGTATATGTTTTTTGAGGGTCTGAAGATATCTCTTGCATCATTCGCCACAATATTTCCAGGATCCCCATACCCTTCCGAATCCGATATATCTGTATGAGCGTCACTACTATTACCATCAAGCTGAAAAAAGGCTACTTTTTTTGAACGTCTCTTGTTCCTATTTCTCCTTAATATAGACTTAATATAGACTTTGAAGTATTATCCAACTGCCATCTGTATATGTTACCTTGAGAAGAATCCAAGCTGTCCCGATTAAATTTAGACTGCTTAACTTGTATAACACTGTCTTCTAACTTAGCAATATTTGCTCTCAACCTATCGTCCATAAGTTTAAAAGACGGATCTTCCGCATAGGGTAACAGAGCTACTTTCGTGGCTTGTAAGGAGCTTTCCAGAGTGGTTAGAGAGTCCTTGACAAACAGGTGCATAAGTTTCACCGAGCAATCACTTAAAGTGTCATTCCATTCCTGAATAATCTTATCATCACACGGGAAAGTTGGATACTTATTTAAACGTAAGCCTTTGGGGATTATACTTTTGTCTATATATGATTGTAGCGTTGTGCTATCCCACCAGAGTTTTATCTGTTGAGACATAGGGCCCCATGTATGAAAACTGTCTAGGTCTAAAGCTCACTTTGCTGCCCATAGCAACCAATCAGAGCGCCCATTTTATTTTTCCAGAGCACTATATGAAATGAGAGGGGCACTCTGATTGGTTGCTATGGGCAACAAAGTGAATTTTAGACCTAGACAGTTTTCATACATGTGGCCCATAATCTTTTCCATCTCCAACATTCTGTTTCTCAAGTCCATATTATTCTGCTTTTGTGTAATGGCCCCTTCACCAACAACCAACAACGGAAATTTGCTATTTAAGGATGGACTTTGTGCGTTTATGTTGAGAACCTTATAGAAAGACTCCAAAAGAAAACTATTTCAATATAAAAAGTATAGTTTTTATACAGCATACCCTCCTCATTCCAATTGACAATCGCCTTGTATCTGCTGTGGCAGAGCGACATTAGGCAGTCGCAGGGTTCTGCCACTAGGTGGCGTACAGCAGGAGACCTGCTGCAGACGTGCCACCGAAGTCCTGGTGTCGGTGGGGGTAGGCAGCCATTTAGAGTCAGTAACCCTAGGTTACTGACACAGGTAGTGAGTATGGCTGCTATGCGGCTAGTGATGCCTTTCCCGGGACGGTCATAGCGTTGGGTGGGAGGCCGTCCCCACGTTCCAGGCCAGGTTTTGGGCCAGTCCCTGGATGGCTATAAAAGCCTTTAACCTGCAGGTGTTAAGGGGTGGTCTGCTACCTGATGTGTTGAGTAGCAAAGGAGCTGGAGAGAGGTTCTGCCCCCCCGCAGAGGCTTGAGGCAGTAGGCCAAGTCCACAGGTAGTGAGGGACTTATTTCATGTGTAGTTAGTGGCCAGACGGCTGAGGATTTATTTCTATGAGTTATGGGGGTTTTTCCTATACACTGTGTGCCTCAATAAAGCTGGCTGAGGCCAGTTTGAAACAATCCTCCATGTTGGAAGATTTTGTGCCAAGATCGTTCTACCAAGGATGGCGATCCCAAAAAGCCAAGTGAGAAACCCCTGGGATGGGCCAAGATGGCGGGCGGACGAATGTGAATCTTCACATATGGGGGCGAATGCCATGGGCATTATTGACACGTTAATCTGCACAGTGGCCCAGGAATGGGTACATGTGAAAGCACAGGTGAAGTTGTACTGCTTAACGAGAGACTGTGTGGTTATTAGTGAAATTTATTTTTTTTGGCCATGGAGGAACTCCTTGCCCAGCTGATGCAGTCAATGAAGGAGTCTGAGCAGCTGACTGCCACCATGTGAGAGGAGAATCAGAAACTCCAGGCAGAGCTTGAGGATGACCAGCAAGAAAGGCTCCAGACACAGCTGAAGACTGTGAGAGAGGCTGTGTCACAGATGAAGTCTGCAGAGGAGGACTTGAGGGCCCCGAAGTGCGGTGCGGAGGGCGATGTGGAAGATTGCCGCAGGGGAAGACGTGGAGGTCTTCCTTGCAGCTTTTGAGTAAGTAGCTGTCAACGAGAGGCTACCCAAGGAACAGTGGGTTGAGGTCCTGGCGCCCTATCTGACCAGCAAACCCCAGAGGGTGTACTGCGACATGTCGCTGCAGGACACTAGAGAATACCCCAAACTAAAGGCGGAGATTCTGGCATGTATGGGGTTAACCAGAACTGTTTCTGTGCAGAGGAATGCAGAGCCAAAAAGGTGGAAGTCTGTTGCCGAGGGCAACTAACTTGACAACTGCATGAGGGGATGTCCTGTGGCCAGAAGGCCTCGTAGAACAGGAAAGCGTGCGTCCACGTCTGGAGAGGCCAAGTTGCAGAGGGACCTGCGTGCTGCCATTGCCATGGGCAACCAAATTCGTCAACAGGAGCCTGCTACCACCGTCCAGCAGAGGGAGCCGTGCTGGAGGTGCCACAGAGCAGAGAGTTGTGCTCCTGATTGTCCTCTCAGAAGGAGGCCAGAGAGGATGCAGCTACAAGCCTGGGAGTTCCAGGTGGGTGCAGCCCCACCCTTGGCTGACATGGACAGTGAGCAGCAGAGATCCAGACTGAACTCAGACATCATACCTGGTAAGACTGTTCCTGTTATTTATTAAACGGATTTTGAGACTGTCTATCAAGTCCAGGATTCATGTGGTTACCAGGGTGGGCAAAATGGAGACCCAGACACACTGCCAAGCATTGGGTAGAGTCTAGAGAGCAGTGAGACTGTGAAATGTGGACTTGCAAAGTCTGATGAACTCTGTGTTCAGGACATATGTGCAATATTGTCCATGGGGAATGTCATTAAGATAAATGTACCTGTAATAAATAGCTTGGTTCCACTACCTGAGCAAGGGGAGGGTAGCTGGTTCACAGAGTCAGCTGCAGTAATGGCCAAATCTGAACTAGCTGCTAAAGATACTGCAGGCGACACTGTAGCTCAGGTGTCCTGCTATAGGCAATGTGTGAACAGGCTGCTAAAGATACTGCAGTTGCAGCTATGGGAGTAGTGGAGAGAAATTCAGGTCTGCCCCTGGAGGTCATGGCTGTCAGAGCTATGGTTGAAGTAAATGCAGTGTGTGAACTTACTGTAAAAGACACTGCAGCCAGAGCAGAGGGGATTAGCTCTAGTGTGCCCCTAGAGGTCATAGGGGAGAGCAGCCGAAGTAGCACAGGTGATGTGTGTCCTATGATGGATAGCCAGCAGTTATGTTCTGCGCTTGTTGGTCCCAGAGAGATGTTTGCCTGCTTTAATCGGAACTCTGCAAGTGTGTTGACTGAAAGAGAAACGACCTCCCGGGAAGGTGATTGCTCTGGTGCGGTGTATGAGGGCTCTACTAGCATGTATGAGGAGACTGGGATTAAAAGTGGGAATGTGCTGCTTATTAACCATGGTGGAAAAACCTGTGTAAAGAAAACGTGTGCTGAAGCAGATCTTGTGTGCAGCCCTGGTCAGTGTATTATAGAAAAGTGGATCTGTGATAGAAATCCAGATTGTGACACTGCAGGGAATTAAGAGGATGGTTGGGCTGTGACCTGTAGTGCAGCTGAGTTCACATGCCCCAATGGTGGCTATATTTCCAGTAGCGTTTACTCCAATGGTCACAGAGACTACAGTGGTAATGGGAAGAGTGAGCTGCTAGACACCACAGAGGAAGGGCAGATGAGCATGTCTGCATCCCTGGGTGGTAAAGAGGTGCATGGTTCTGAGGCAGCTGATAAATACTCCCCAGAGGTTATGGAGGACAGTAGTAACAGTATCACAGAGGTAGTATGTTCCGTGGTTTGTGGCGACCTACAGGTGGGTGCCATTTACAGCCAGATACCCACTAGAGCTATTGGTGTTAAACGTGTTACTGAGTTGCCTAATGTCAATTTTGTGTCTAAGTGGGAGGATCAGAAGGAGGATGGCTGGGATACTATGACTGATCCCATTTCTAAATGTGTCTGCCATTGCCTCCAGCTCATTGTGTAAATTTGAGGTTGAGAAAGATGTAGGAGTATTCCAGATAGAAGCTGAGAGTTCTCCCTTAGAGATGGTTATAGGGGATGTGAAGGAAACATCTCCATCCATGGATGCAAAGTGTCTGTTGCTAGAAAGCGGCAGGAAGAAGTGTGCACTGGAGAATGTGTCCTCTGACACTGGCGAGGTGCCAGGTAATGTCATGGTGGTGGACAAATTGTCTACAGAGTTTGTCAGTGGTGACTCTGATATTGTTAGAATGCCTGCTAATTGTGAGGAGGTCTGTATTGCAGAACATGCAGGGTTGGTGGCCCCTGTAGTAAAACGTAAGCCTGCTGAGATGGTCACCACAGGTCAGACACCTGTTGGGGGTTGTAAAGCTCATGTGATGGCCAGTGACCCCTGTAGTCAAGCAAGTGTAGTACATGAAGGGGAGGAAACAGACCGTGAATGTGGTCTTCCTTCTTTTGTGAGTCAAGTATATGGGTGGACGAGTGAGTCAGCAGGCATTATTAAGGCACCCAGTAATGAGGCTGAGATAATCTGCAGGGAGGTCATAGATGGAGCAATTGTCTGTAATAACCCTGTGTTGACTAGCCTGCAGGTTATGTGGGACACGAGGTACATTGTGCCACAGGAAGTGCTAGTGCAGAAGAAGTAGCTGAGCCCCAAGGTCAGTAGTTGGTCAGTGAGGACAAGAGTCCTTGTGATGGGGAGAAATCTAGCTCTCATACAGGTCCAGAGCTTCAGGACAATGAGACAGATTGAGAGAGAGTGCGTAGTGTTATGATGGAGAAGGTGGATTGCCTTCAGTAGGGAGTAGGCAAACGGATGAGAAGAGTGTGGTTCCTGTCCAGGGATACAGAGGGCAGGGTGAGTTATGTAAGCGGGCTCCACTGTGCAGATGTTTTGACCTCGGAGGAAAGGTGGTGCAAGATGAGAAAGACCTGCGGCCTTTATCAAAGTGGGGGATGTGTGGTAGAGCAACATTAGGCAGTCGCAGGGTTCTACCACTAGGTGGCGTACAGCAGGAGACCTGCTGCAGACGTGCCACCGAAGTCCAGGCTTCGGTAGGGGGAAGGCAACCATTTAGCGTCAGTAACCCTATGTTACTGACACAGGTAGTTAGTATGGCTGCTATACAGCTAGTGATGGCTTTCCCGGGACGGTCATAGCGTTGGGTGGGAGGCCATCCCCACGTTCCAGGCCAGGTTTTGGGCTAGTCCCTGGATGGCTATAAAAGCCCTTAACCTGCAGGTGTTAAGGGGGCGTGGTCTACTATCTGGAGTATTGAGTAGCAAAGGAGCTGGAGAGAGGCTCTGGCCGCCCCCCAGAGGCTTAAGGCAAGCAGGTGGCAGCCGTCAGGGAGCCAAATCCAGCAGAGGCTGGTAAGACGTGGTTGTGGCGCTGGCAGTAGGCCAAGTCCACAGGTAGCGAGGGACTTATTTCATGTGTAGTTAGTGTGTAGTTAGTGGCCAGATGGCCAAGGATTTATTTCTATGAATTGTGGTTTTTTTTCATGTAAACTGTGTGCCTCAATAAAGCTGGCTGAGGCCAGTTTGAAACATTTCTCCGTGTTGGAAGATTTTGTGGCAAGATCGTTCTACCAAGGACGGCGATCCCAAAAAGCCAAGCGAGAAACCCTCGGGACGGGCCAAGATGGTGGCCGGACGAATGTGAGTCTTCACACTGTTCATCAAGATGATTGGGCTGGCCTTTTAACCTTGGCTGAGTTCTCGTATAATAACTAGAGATGGGTGAATTGATTCTAACGAAGTGGAATACGTTTAGAATTTCAGGAAAACTTCGGTTCTAAAGGGAAGTCGAATTTTGGGGGTACTTCGGGGGAACGAAGTGTGCTTTTAAATTGATAAAATGGCTGCGAGCAAAATGGGGGTTAACATGGGGCAAAAAAACTCGGGGGGAAAAGGAAGGGGGCATGCCCCCATGCATGGCATTGCATGAGGGAAGCCAATCAAGCCCGGCGGGTTTCCCCTGTGACGTCACCGCACTATATAAGTCCGGGCGCGACGTGGCACCCAACCCCACCCCTCTCACTGAAAGATTGGGGAAAGGTGCTGCCGCGGCTGTTATAAAAATCTTACGAAGAACTGATTTTTAAAACAGCGATTTTTGTGGGGTGTCTCAGCTTGTCCAAAAGGGGTGCTTCTCTTAACGTTTTTTATTTCTGAATTTTTTTTGGGGGGGGATTGGGTTTTGAAATCCAGTGTGCGCCAGTGCAGCTGCATATACCCTTTTAATGCTTCTGCCACAAACACATTGAATATCCAAGGGGGTCTAAACCATTCCTGTTGTATTCGTTTTAAAAAGAAAAAAGCTTTTTTTAAAAACAAAAACCCCCTTCATTTTTGGCTGCTCAAATTTTTTTGCCAATTACAAAACCCGGGGGAAATTTAAACGTTGTTTTTGCTGCTGTGGGGACTTTAAAAAAAAAACCGTTTTTTTCACCGCCAAAAAAAAAACATTTTTTCCCGTAGATAATTAAAAAAGCGAAGGTTAAATTACAATTTTTTTTCTTGTTGGGGTAGGTAAAAAACCGCCATTGAAACACGCTACAAAACTGGTAGTTTTTTGGTTTCTCAATTGGGGTTTGGGGCAATTTTCCTCCAGGGGTTAATTAAGCGTTGTTTTTCTGCTGTGGTGATAAAATAAACCGTCTTCACCCCCAAAAAAAAAAATTTTTCCTGTCATTTAAATTTACAAGCGAAGGTTTTTTACAAATTTTTTTTCTTGTTGTGTAAACGAAAAAAAAACGCCCCTTGTTTAAAACGCACAAAGCTGGGAGTTTGTGGTTGCCAATTGTTTTGGGGCAAATTTTCATCCCGGGGTTAATTTAAATTTTTTTTTCTGCAGTTGTAAATCAAATAAAAAAAAACTTTTTTTTTTCACCGCCCCAGGAGAAATTCCCGTAGCATAATTTAAACCGAAGGTTTTAAATTTAAACCTGTTTGTTCTTTTTCATTTAGTAAAAAACACGAGTTTTTTAAAGGCAAAATTTCAAGTAAAAATTTTTCCTGCCCCTTTGTGGGGGGGCAATTTATATCCAAGGGTTTTTCCCCCCCGCTTTTACTGGGTTTATTTTGGGGTCAAATAAAGGGTGTTTTATTTATCATATACAATATCTTCACCAAAAAAGTGTCGTACATTTTTTGAACAAAAGAGTCAGACAAGAGGGGGCAGGCTTTCACCTTGGGGAGGGCAGAGGGACAAAAAAGGCCCAGGGGCGAGCACAGCAAAGGGACGTCGCAGCAGGGGGGCAAAATCGGGGATGCCCAACTTTCCGTGTCCCTCTAGCGGCCGTGTTTGTTCAGGGAACCCAAGGGTTTTTTTGATTGGGTTTACTAGGTCATTTCCCCTTCCTCCCCAAGGAAAATTTCAACCCCACCAAGAGGCGGTGGGGGACCCCTCGGGCAAACCCTTTGTTGGGGTGCCTGGGAGTTTGGGGCACGGCCCCCCCTGTCCTCAACCCGGGCCCCTGTCCCCCCTTTCCGGGGTTCCCCCACCAGAGATCTACTTTTGTGGTTGGGGTTCCGCGCCACTATTTAGCGAAGATGAAAAATTTGAGGAGGGGGAATAGCAGCTATTTTGGGAGCGAAGAAATGGGGGGGCCTTTTCCCTTGCTTCTTGGGAGTAGGCGGCCAAAAATATAATTTGGGTGGGATGGGGGGGGTCTGTTGTGGGGGGCCGGGCCCCTGCATACCAAGGGCCCGGGGATGAGGACACTTTACATGAAAACAAATAATTTATGATGTAGCCGACCGCACTTGGGAAAACCGGGGGGAGGCAAGGGGTTTTATTTAACGCAGGAGAAAAGGGCTTAGCTTGCCGTCCCGGGAGGGGGCGCAGCCAGCAAAATTTGGGTTTTTTGTGGCCCGTGAGTCAGCAGGAAAAGAAACAGTTTTTGAGGTCGGGAGCCAAGTGGCCATGGGGTAAAAAAAAACCCCCTTTGAAAGGGTTTAAAAAATAGCGGCACAGGGATCCAGCAAATTTTTGCGGCGGGGTTTTGCCCCTCAATTTGGAGCGTTGGCCCGGGAAAAACAGTACTCCGGGGGTGTGGCAGTTCTTTGTTAAAGGGGCCCGGGGGAGCCGAATAGGGTATATGTTTAAAAAAACTGTGGGCAAAAGGGGAAAACCCTGGCCAGGAGCTAACGTTGGCCCCCCGGCCCTTTCGTCAACACATCAGCCCCCATGACACGCGCAAATTTCAGCCAAATCAAGGGGCCCCCCACCTCTGGGCAGAAAGGGGGGCGGGTTTTCTTTTTTCCTCACTCCCCCGGGCCCGAGCTTTCCCCGCTACTTTATGGCCGGGCCCGCAGTCATTCACGAGGGCGAATTGCAAAGGGGACAACAGTAGCCCTCCAAACCCCCCTAAGGGGCAGAAGCTGACCGGGGGCCCCTTTTTGGTGCTTCAGCCCCCTCCCCTTTCCCAAATGGGGACTCGCACCGTTCATAGAACAATTTTGGTTTTGGGGCCGACCGAGAGGGAGAGCTCCAAGCTGTAATTTTTTTTCCCAAAAAAGGGCAGAAACCAGTTCCAAAATATGTAGAACAAAAGGGTGGCCATCCTTAGCTTATGGGTTTTGGTTCCAAGGTGCAGGGCAGCGCAAAACTCGGAGCGTAACTAGGGGTCAGGGCCGGGTACATGTCCTTTAGGGCCCACGGGGTTGAATGTTTTTCCGGGCCCAGGCACACCAACAATTTGGGGACAGGGGGACGCCCCTTTTCCTCTTCCCACCTTCAAACTGCGGTCCTGCGAAGGTCCCCCCCATCTCCTCCACCACCATCCGCCTCCACAAGTAGGCCCCATCAAACCACATGTGTAGGGTACAGCGGGCCCACGCATTCTACCCCTGGTTTTCCTCGACGAAAATTTCCTACGGGGAGGAACTGCTCCGCGCACGAAAGCAAAAATTTTTATGTTGGCTTTCCCCCGCGCCACGGCAAATGGGAACCTTTGGTGAGGGGACAATGGGGGGGAACATGGTATCCGCGCGCCCCAAAAGGGGAGAGATGATCCTTCGCCCTGAAGGGCCCGCACGTGTTCAATCGGGTTTGTAAAAAGGTTTCCCCTAAAGTCTTCCACCGATCTTCAAAGATTTAAAAAAGGGCCCTGGGAAATGTCCCAAGCACTTCATATTCCTACAATGAAAGGGAACACCCTCCTCAAAGTTGCAAGCCCAGAACGGCCTCCCCAACCACCTGATGGCGATGTTTCCACCCCTTTGGGGAATCCCCAACCTACATTTTGGAAACCGCCCTGTATAAAAGAAAAAGGGCCAAAACCGTTTATTTGTTTAAATCCAGGGGGGAACGGGATACCCCCCTTTTGTAACTTTGTGTCAGCCAGTGGAAAGCTAAAGGTGACCCCTCCCATTTTTTTGAGGCCTTTTCGAGGGGGGCCACTTTTTTGTCAGAGCCGGATTTTGGGATGAAAAAAGGGGCATTCCACTGCTTCATGCCCGGGGGAACAGATTTAAAAAAATCTGTCGGGGGGGGAACGGGAGTTTGTGGCATACATTTTCCCCGGCCAAAGAGTCCCGGGGGGGGAACTGAAATGGAGGAGGGGGAAAAGGAGGACATTGGAGCAGAAGAAATTGTCGGGTGAAATGAGGGGATTTTCTACCCGGGTGACAAGGGGAGGGGGAGCAGGGCAGCTGGAGGGGTAGAGGGAGATGAAAAAAGATGAGGAAAGATAAACCCCAAAGCACTTTTTGGCTATACAGTGGAGATGGGGGCGGGGGCCCCCTGGGAGCCATTGTGCAGAGGGCCCCGCGCATCTGATTTGCCTGGCTAGGACACCCTGAATAGTCGGGCAATGGGCAGGGGGATGATTTCCCGGCTCTCCACCCCTATATGGACCCTCGCTCCCGGGCCCCAAAAGGGGGGACCCTTTTTTTCCCGCAAATTGAGGAGGGAGGCAATTTCAAATACTAAAGGGGGGGGGGGGAAACCCCTCCGTATCAGTTGGCCGCGGGCCAAAGTGCGGCATCGTCCCTCCCCCTTGACAGGTCTGCCCGGGGGTTTTTCCCAGCGCTCCCCAAATACTGCTGCGGCTGCTGGGGGAAGGTGGGGGGGTAAAAAACAGTACCAGCTCCTCAGCAGCAACCTAAGTCTGGAGTCTCTGAGAGCGCTTCCTTCCCCCCTATGAGGAGGGCATGCCGCAAGCAGCACGGACCTGGAGCAGACCCTGAACCAACAGGGGGTGCCTACTTGGACAGCCTCTGCCCCCCCCGAGAAGATCCGCTGGACTACTGGGCAGCCAAACGGATGTGTGGCCACCTTTGCCGAGTTTGCATGGAGAAGCCCCTGCCCCCAGTAGTGTGGCATCAAGGGGGGTTTTAGTGTGGGGGGGCCACTTTCCCCCCAAGGAGAACCGCTTGTCCACGGGAAAATGTGGAACGACTGACCTTTGTCAAGGAATCGGCTGGATGGCCAGGATTTCCACACACCAATCCTTAGGCTCAGACTACACAGAAAACCCCTCACCCAAACTGCGAGAAATGGTTGGGTTCAAACTACCTGCCTCACCCCACATTCTGATGCCGCCACCCCCCCTATCCCACACATTGTGCATTTCTCCATCTGCCACTAACCATCTTTCCCCGGGACTGGGTTTTTCCCCCCACCTCCACACTGTGTCATTTTTGCCACCTCTGACCCCATGCTGTTTCTCCTCCGCCGTCACCTTCCCCTCTTGTCATTGTGCCCTCTGTGACCCCACTCAGTTTAGCCACCTCCGAAGCATTGTGCCCCCTGTCTGACCTCATGCTCTGCCGCCGAACTTCCACTTCCCGTCATTGTCCCAAATCGTGGGTATCCAGTTTTTGCCACCTCCAGAATGTCCCTTTTGCCATGTCTGACCTATGCGCTGCCCGTCACCTCCACTCTTGCATTGTGACTCTTGGCCTAATTTTCCGTTTTTGCCACCTCCCGAATGTCATTTGCCACTGTTGACCTCATGTTTTCTGCCACCATCCCTCCCCCTCTCTGTCATTGTGCCACTCGTGGGCCCACCCCGTTTTTTTCCCCTCCAAATGTCATTGTGCCACTGTCTGACCCATGCTTCGCTGCCCCTCCCTCCACTCTCTGTCATTTTGCCACTCGTGGCCCCCACTTTTTTGCCCCTGCAGAATGTAAATTTTCCCCCCCTGACCTCATGCTGCTTCGGGTGCTGCCCGTGCCTCCACTCCCTGTCATTTGCACCTGTGGCCTTTCCTGTTTTTCCCCTCCACACGTGTCTTGTGCCACTGTTGACCCCATGTGTGCTGTGTTGATCCCCTAAAAACCACACGTGTCATTGTGCCACTCTGTGGGCCCACTCCCGTTTTTGCCCCCCTCCAGAATGCATTGTGCCACTTTGACCCATGCTGCTGTGGCTGCCGCCGTCACCTCCACACTCTGTCACTGATGTTGCCACCTGATCCCTCGGCTTGTTTTTTTCCAGCTGTCGCTGCTATGACTTTATCAGGCTACATTCCCCCTTCAGTTTTTTTGTTAGTTTTGCCCTCTTAAGTGCCCAGGGAATTTTATAATGAAGCGATTCTAATAGCGGCGGCAGTCATGTGCATGTCATACTAAAACACAACATTGTATGAAGACCAAACCAAGCTCCCTCTGCATATTTAAGCATGGCACAACGTTCTACAGCCCCCTGCAGGCTCTCTACAGCCTGGAAATAGCTGTTTTTTAACGTGATTCGTCCCGAAGTAATTCGGACCGAAGTTATTTTTGTCGGGAAATTCGGCGAAGTGAGCGAACCGAATTTTGGAGAAATTCGCCCATCTCTAATAATAACCATGTTGGGGAGTCCACACAATTCTCCTTTTACATTGCCTGTGGATTACACATTACATCCTCGTTTGCCACTACCTCTTTGAGTGTACCAGCTGTAGATTTTTATGTTCAGGATTGTCTAGCTAAATGAGGAGCAGTGCACTGCTCCTCCGTCCGATCACCCCCGCAGCTGCCATGTATGTACACCTATTACACCCTGGGTGTAAAAGGTAATGAATTAATGAAAATCGTATGTACAACAATACAGTAGTACTGCTGCAGAAAGGACAAGGCATTCTGCCCCCTAGTGGTCACGTACCCTAGGGGGAATAAGTATTAAAGTAAAAAAATAAATAAATAAAAAGTTACACATAACTGGTATCATCACATCCATAAAAGTCCAATCTATTAAACTATATAATTCATCCCGTACGCTGTACATCAGCGGTCCACAACCTTTTTTTCCACCAGGGACCAGTTTTATGCAAGATAATTTTTCCACGGCCCGGTGGGGGCAGGGTTATTGAGGGTGGTTATCAGGGGCAGGGTTATGGAGGGGGTTGTAGGTTTAGAATCACACACACAAAACAACCCACAATAAAGTGCATGAGTCATTTAGAGGTAACCAATATTATATAACTGCAGACTGATTGCCAGTTCTGTGGGTCAGCATTGTACATGTATATAAATACATACATATATAATCAGCTCTGTGGGCCCCATTAAGTAGGTAGATTTATAGGTCCCCCAATAAGTAGGTATCTTGGTCCCCTATTAGGTAGATAGATAGGTATATAGGCCTCTACCAATAGGTAGAAATTTAGGACGTTAGTAGGTAGCTATAAAGGCTGCCTGTAGGTAGGTGGGATAGGTATATAGGGCCCTTGTAGGTAGAAATTGCTAGATATTTACGCCCTCCTTAGGTAGGTAGGTATATGTGTATATATATATATATATATATATATATATATATATATATATATACCCACACACATGCCCTCTGTAGAGTAGCCATTATATGCAGATGGCCCCTATAGTAGCCATTATACATATATTCCCCCGTAGTAGCCGTTACGTTATACATACATGCCCCTTGTAGTAGCCAATATATGCAGATGCCCCCTATAGTACCCATTATACACATGCCCCCTGTAGTACCCATTACACATACATGCCTCCTGTAGTGGCCAGTCACTTATACATATGCCCCCTGTAGTGGCCAGTCACTTATACATATGCCCCCTATAGTGGCCAGTCCCCTATACATATGCCTCCTGTGGTGACCAGGCAGACTAATAAAAAAAAAAAAAAAGTTAGGATAAAGACAAGTGTTAGATTTTGCAAAAGATTTTTACTGTGTAGAATCTTCATATGTTATATTCCAAACATTAGTGAGATACACGCATCATAAACGTCGTTGCAAGGGCTGTTGATACAACAAAGAGCGCAATACCATACAATAGAGACTACAGCCAACCCTAATTGCAATCCCTTAGAGCGAACAACATCTGGTCTCGTACGGGCGGGTAATATGGCTAGACTCACGGTATGCTGCTCGATATAGAAAATGCTTTCAGCAGAGCCGCTTATCCTCCTTGTGGATCTCTCGATCTCTTCAGGGGCTACACTCGTACTCTCAGCAAACCGGAACGATAGGCTCTGCGCCTGCGCGACGTTTCGGGGACCACCCCCTTTGTCAAGCTTGTGTATCTCACTAATGTTTGGAATATAACATATGAAGATTCTACACAGTAAAAATCTTTTGCAAAATCTAACACTTGTCTTTATCCTGATCCTTTTTGATATTGATATATTGTGGGTTGGACATCCCGCTCAGGATAACTAAGTCTAACATAGACGTTTTGTGACAGCTGGTTAAATACATTTGCAAAAAAAAAAAAAGTTACACACCTTTCCCCTGCAGAGACGCTGCCTCCAGGAGCCTGGGGAGACCCAGTGGCACAGAGGGTGTGATGACACTGCTGCATCATCCCCCCTGTGCCACTGATGTGTAGATACGGCGTTCAGTGAGCTCTCTATCTGCAACGATTGGGTAAGCAGGGATGGTAATGCACGGGCCCTGCTTTCTCTCCAGCGAAGGAGCTGCACGCTATGTGTGCAACTGCTAACTCTTCACAGCCGGCTTACAACAGCCGTGCAGAGTAGATGCCGACCGTCCGGAATTAATCAGTCAACGGGCAGTCGGCATCATTGTAGACCAGGGCCGCGGACCGGCAGAGGATGCACCACGGCCTGGTGCTGGTCCGCGGCCCGGCGGGTGGGGAGCCCTGCTGTACATCGTAGGAGAAAAAAAATTCCATACTTCAAAATGGTGTTTTTTTGGTCATTTCATATTCCCAAAAAATTTTAATAAAAAGTGATCAAAAAGTCACATCTATCCCAAAATACAGTAGTACCAATAAAAACTACTTTTCAGCCCAGACTTTTTGCTTCAAAGTCTTTTTTTCCTATTTTCCTCCTTTAAAATCTCAGTGTGTCATGTGTTATTGCATTAAATAGATGTTATTGCAATGTTTTATTGTTTTATTTACCATTTGTATTAAAGCTATATTCAAGGCAAAAAATGAAAAGATTTACTTTATTTTCCCCTCTTTTGCTGTCAGTTGCAGAATTTTTTTTCATTTATACGCTATGCTGGTAAATGTGGCCTATAGAGCTCTTTGTACCATATCTATGACATAATTATTCTCAATCCCTTTCTCCTGATATACTGAGTCAAGCCCTCCACCCACCCCCAGCCATTGGAGCACGAACACAGTACATAACACGCATTATTGTTACAGGAACAGCGGGTCAAATAAACAGCCTCTTTCAGATATTTCTTTATTAACCTATTACACAGATAAACCTTTTACCACAATGATGGTCTCTTAGAAACTAGATCATGGTTATTGTACATTACAGCTTGTACAGAGTTAAAGGGATATTTCCATCTCAGACATTTACAGAAAGGTTAGATGTCATAAATATCCGAGAGGTGCAGGTCCACCTCTGGGACTTGCACCTCTTACTCCAGGTCCTCATCTATACTGTGGTTGCTCAGAATGGAAGTCCAGATAAGCGGGTGTGCATACCTCCCAAGTGTCCCTATTTTGGAGGGACAGTCCCTATTTTTAACCCTTGTCCCTCTGTTCCTCTTAGCTCTATAAATGTCCCTATTTTTCATTCGGGAAATAGACTTGCGTCAATAAATTGACTTTCTTGCTTTAAAAAGTATCTGATTGCTTCCTAGCTGTATATTACATAACGTAATATTTCATCATTGGATACAATTCAATCCTGAAAATATATCCCTAAAAAGTTGACATGTATGCGTGTGGACGTGCTTAGAGACATGTCTTTGTGTGATGTCAAGTGTTTGGGTGTGGTTAGAGGTGTGGCCTGATGTGTCCCTCTTTGCAATCTCTAAAAGTTGGGAGGTATGGGTGCACTTGACTGTACTTTGAACTCCCGTTGAAAAGAATGGAAGTAGTCACACCTTCATAGGCCTCTCTCTCTTTTCTGTGCAGCCACGATATAGACAAGAATGGGGAGTTAAGGACAACCCCTTCTGGATAGATGCATGCCACAAGGGTGGGAGCCTCTCAGACATTTATGGCATATCCTGTCGCTCTCCTATAAATATCTGGAATGAAAAACCCTTTAAGTTCCCCATGTTTAAGATGCCATTATATCAATGGGAGACCAGTCAATTATCTGATACTTATTCAAAATGCCACACAACTCCAAGCACATTTAAGGGAGTTGAGATTCAGCCAAAGGTTACATCAGACCATTTGTAACCATTTACATCAGCGTGTTCTGCGTGCTAAATGACCGACAAGGGTACCTGACCAGTACCTGACCTGGCTGATGCATAGAGCTCTCCTTGACGTCTCCAGCATCATTGGTGGCCATCATTTCTGCTCAGAGTGAATCGACTTTCATCACTGAACAGCACTGAGGACCACTGGTCCCTCGTCCAGCATAGATGCTCCCTAGCCCATGCAAGATGAGGATGCCTGTGCCTGATGGTGTGGTCATGTTGTCTAGCACGCAGACCATGCTGATGAATAGTCTGATGTGACACTTGGTTGCCTCTCTCCTCCCTTAAACGTGCCTGCAGTTGTGCGGCATTCGTCATGTGGTTCCACAGGGCATTGTTTACAATGAAGCGGTCATCAGTGTGTGTGATATTCACTTCTTTACCTTTCTGTGACTCTTCCAGTCTCTCTGTATCTCTGTTACAACCTGCTGATGACACTCTGTGACACTCTAAGCTCAGTGGCCTCTTTCATCTGAGAGTATCCTGCTTTAAGCCTCGTAATGATGAGGTACTGTTGGTTTTCTTGGTCTCATGATATCAAAATGTGAGCAGCATAATGAGAAGGACGGTTTAAATCTCAATTCAGATTGATCTCCTAAATGTATTGGGTGATTCAGGGATCAAACACCTGTTGGGGATTTTGCCACTAAGCTCCTTGTTAGAGATCAGCAAGTTGTGCAAACCATACTGAAACATTGAACAGTTGTGCTATCTAAAGTTAAGAGATGGTCTCATTAAGGGTAGTGTTGAGCGATTTTTATCGACAAAGTTGAAATCGGCAAGGTTTTTATGGTGATCGAAATTTCCAGATCATGCGATAATTAAGGTTAAAATCTGTGCATCATTATTAAGATCGCGTCTTTTTCGGCGCTTCCTGTAATTTTGGCAGCCAGCAAATGAGATTACAGAATAGAGCAGGGTGAGATGTGTGTGCGACGTAATGACTGGGATGTGTATGGTTGCGATGGGCTGGAAAAATCACATTACCTCGTTTTACATAGAACAGCGTTTCCTGTTTCAGCCTCAGTGTCTCTCAGCGTCTCATAGGGATAGGACCTGCGTTCTGCCTGTGGCCAAACAGCTCAGCGAAATTAGTCTATTTCTGCACAGAGAAACCTCTACTATTGTCTGTGATCCTTCCAATTTAGTTAGATTGGGACTTGAACATTTTATGTAGTTAGCTAGAGAATTTTTAAAGCAGAATCTACCACTGTAAATTCACGGCGGTGGGAGCCCGCGGGCGAACACAGACAAGCTCTATCTATAAAGAACACTGGATAAAGTTCACCAATACTTAGTGTAGACATTGTAGTGGATATCTTTGTTATTAACAGTTTGCTATTGAAATATTTCCTGGATATTGGGCAGCCTGAACTTATATTGGATAAACATCATTTCTAGTAACTGCAGGTCTCTTTGTTAGCTGCAAAACTCCACTTTTATTATCAGTATACATTTCAGATAGGTGTTCAATTTTACCCATTACACCTGTGACTGTTGATATATCCACCTTGCAGTTAAATTACAAACCAGCAATCTTGTAGTCAGCACAGGTTGTTTGTTGCCAAAAATACCGTGTATCGTACGAAAACATAACAGTTACGTGTTTTTTGACTTTTGCGCACCCAGCACTGTTCATTGACGCAGCATCTACGTAAATCTTAAAACAGCAATTCTATATTCACCACAGGTGAATTGAAAGGTGCAAAAAATACAGTTTATTATATCAAAACATAACAGTTACGTGTTTTTTGACTTTTGCCCAGTCCAGATTTGTTGATAGACACCTTGCAGTTAAATTTGAATCCAGCAATTTTGTTTTGATTAGAGGGATTTGAGAATAGCTGTGATTTGCCGTCTTAATAAGAGACTTCAAAAACTATTCTTTACCTTTCTTATCAATTTTTATATTTTGAACATGGAGCGAAATGCAGTGGTAAGCGAAGCAAAGAGGGAGGTAGCACATGGAGGTAGAGGTACGAGAGAAGATGGCTCCTTCCAGTGCTGGCGACAACACGCATGCCAGCGATCGTCTCAAGTTGCCAGGGACCGTCAGGCCTGTCATCGCTGGGTTAGGGCCCTGTGAATCTAGATGTAACGAAACATCGTCGCAAAGCTGTCCTTTCATGTGTTATTGCAACCTGCATCTTAGCAGTCTTACGCCTCCAACGTCCTCGCTAGTCAACGGCCTCACAAATGTGCAGTCATTCAGCATCATCAGAATCTGTCCAACATGAAAGCAGCCCAATTGTCAACCCCCGAGTTACCCACAACCTGTGGATAATCCATTTCTGAAGACCTCTTTTGTGATGACAACATATGCGGTTGGGGTCAGAAGCATGTTAAAAGATCAATAGAGGCCAAAAAGGATGATTTTCTCTGCTCATGACGCCTAGTTACTCGATGCCATAGAGGAAGGTGAAGGATACTTGGCCGGTCAGATCGGCAAAAATATCCCGGGCTCGCTGTCACGGCAAACGCCTTGAGCTGGCCCTTGTGTTGTAGCCCGCCGCTTCTGGATGCACCAGAAAGTCAGTACGAAAAGTCACTGTGTTGATGATGATGATGATGACATTGCGGATCCATCCTGGTCTTTTCCGCAGAATTTGCTTGCGAGCGCTTCATCAGCTGGACGAGGAGCGACAGTGAGACGATGGTTGGTAGTGTCAATACGCGTCCCGGCACACAAATATATGGGACGAGGGACACAGATAGCAGAAGTCCGCTGACTATGATTCCGCCAGCCACGGTCAGCGCATACCCCGCTCCTCGCTTAGTCGCCGTACTAAATAAGGTCAGGACCTCTCAAGCATGGGCATTCTTTGAGCAAGCCTCTGATTCTCCAGCGATGTCATTGCCGCTTTGCCAGTGAACGCATAAGTAGATGCAAGATCCTTAAGTGTTTAACCACCACCAAAACATGTCTAGTCAAATGCAGCGAATGCATATGAGTTGAAATGGAGGGAAAACACTTGGCGCCAAAAAAGGGCCAGAATGACGACGGGCCTCGCCAAGACACTGTCACAACCTCTGTCTCTGCCTCTCCTCCTCCGCCACACCAGAGCGTTCCTCAGCTGCCCATGTCTCTCAGAGGTCATGATCAGGGATCAGCCTCACGCTTCAGCCTCCACCATCGCCGAGTACACCAGCACACCAGAGACAATCCCTACCCCTTCTCCTTCCGCCAGTTTGACGACCTGCACGCCGTACAGCGGCCTGTCTAGCAGCCAGCCTTACTGTCTTCCAGGTTTGGGAGCAGAAGAAACACTTTTAACCGCAAAAACTCATGCACCAAGCCAAAGGCCTGAATGTCGGCATTGCACAGGCTTTTGCCTTGGAAATTTGCCTTTTCGTCTGGTGGACACAGATGGGTTCCGCCGTCATGGCCCTCGCTTGCCCCAATACCAGATGCCGAGCAGGCATTTGTTTGCCAGAAAAGCCGTCCCTGCCCTGGCCAGCCACGAGTTCATCTAAAATTTAAGCGCGTTGTCGCATCTGTGGTCCGGAATAAAAGCTCCATCTTCACCCCCCCCCCCTCTGACGACACAATGGACTAGTAAGCATGGCCAAGGCCGGCTGACGATCTCTGTGACAGCTCACGGGTGAGCTGAGGGTGGATGTCTCTGGGCGCGACGGTGGCTCTCAGGATCGGCGCAAGCTCTTAAAAAACGCAGGGGATTGTGCAGGCTCTTTCCCCAGGTCCTCTGTGGCCACTCAACTGCCCAGAGGACACCTGGTCCGTGTTGGGAAATTTTACTACCTTGAGAGACACGTCCACCACAGGTCTGGAGCTGTGGGACGGCTCTAAGCAACTGAGACAGAGACATGGCTGGGTGACAAGAACTTGTGCCAGGCAAGGGTGGTGTGCGATATTCGGGCGAAATCTGCTGGCCGCCCTTAAGATCGGTGGATGAGAGCACATCCCTTGCTGGTCACATGTCATGAAACCTTGTCGTCCAGTAATTTCTAGTAAGAGCTACCCGGGTCTGGAATTCATGACTGAAGAAGGCTCGAAGGTCTGAGTTCGCTCTTCTCGCCAAATCGCACCCTGCCTTCGTCCGACTGGGCTGCGTTGCAGCGTCAGCTCGGCCTGCCCGTCAAAAACCTTCTCATTGTTGACGTGGCTACAGTCTGGTCTTCGACCCTCCAGATGCTCAGCGATTGATGGCACAGCCTGCGCACAATGACATTACGCAGTACGAAGTGACACATGGCCTGAAATGCAGCGGTTACGGACCTCGGGGTGTTGATCACGAGAGTGGAGGAAGGTGAAGGATCTGCACCACAATCCTTGCCAGTTTGTAGAAGCCACCAAAATGGTCAGTGCGGGACAATGCCCTTGGCACGCATCGAGCATTGGGTGTTCCTTAGTTCATGGAACGATCGTTGGACACTCTGAAACAAACAGGTATATCCCGCCAAGTATAACGGAAGAGGAGACGGACACAGATGCGGACACGGTGCATTTCTCTCCGTCTATCCACAAGGCCCCGACAGTTTCACAATTTCATCGGTCTTCATAGGCAGTGGTTCGGGGTTCCCAGAGCTAGTGCAGAGGTGGGCATCAGCTCTCAGGCGTGCATCATCTCAGGCATGTCAGGGCTGTGTTGAAGCTGTGCCGGAGGAAGGGTGGAGGTAGGAGGGAGGAGGAGGTATTCCTAGATCACCCGATGTTACCGACGTCCCTTGCCTTGGAAAGAAGGTTGGCGTGAATTTGAGGCGCGGTGGAGGAAGATGAGGTAGATCAGTTTGCTAGTCGGCCCCTGATCAGAGGCTTGGGAAATCAAGGCTCCATCTCTCGACATGAGTGGCTTGGATGCTCCTTTTCCTCCAACATGATCCTCGCATTAAGGCCATCAAAATGAAAACAGTTACTGGGGTGGCCTAACTGGACACCGCTACAAAACAAAAATCAAGCACTTTCCTTCCACCCACCTGATAAAATAGAGATAGTAAAATGCAGGAAATGGAGACCTTGCTGATTGATCAACTGGAGACAATATGTTGCGTTGCTTTCCCGTTCCCCAAATGTGTCACGGTGGAAACCAACTATCAGCGACGTGACAGCAGTAGAGTGCCAAGTTGGCCGCTAGCGGCAGGCAGCAGGCAAGGGGCAGAAGGCCGAAATGGGGTGACCCTCTGGACTATCTTTATTTACCACCTCACAAGCATGTAATGCGGGCACACTTACAACACACACAGAGACCAATGCATAAGATCATGGCTGCACGGACTATCTGCGTCTCAACACGATGTTTTTGGATGTGTTCACGGACCCATCGACTTCTGGGTATCCAAATGATGGAAATGGCCCGAGCTCGCTCGCCCACGTCATAGAGGTGTTGTCCTGCCAGCAGCCTGTCGTTATATTGAGCGGACTTCTGCACAGCTGGAGGAGTCTTACAGACTAACGCATTCCGGCTCTTCCACAGATAATGTGAATTTCGTTTGAACTTTCATCAAGATGAATCAGGCATGATCTCTTGATGATGTTGTCGGCCCCAGATTGCCGAGGTCACGGATTAGGTGCCAGTCTACTTCCAAATTCCTTTTCAAACAGAATGGTCCTCTTGAATACTTTTTTTTTATAAAATGATCATTCTTACTGCAATTTTTATTCGCTTTTCCCAAACAGTCATGTTGCTGGTTTTGCTGTGAGGAGACTGTAAAAAGACTGCAAGGTTTCATGGACAACACCGTAATTCCATTGATCTCACTTTATCTAAGAAGTTTCGCAGTGTCAATGTTTTGAGGTCATGTTGCTGTTGAGATACAGCTCAGAATCATGGGACTTTGGAACAGGAAATGTGGCTTCTAAGTGGTGCATTTCTCCCTCACAATTTTTAACAGTCGGCTGAGAAGTCATTTTTTATTTAATTTTTTGTCATGCTTTACTTTGTAATGCAGCCAATACTACTAGGTCCCTATTATAATAAAAAAATGTTGTTATGCCTAACCAAGAACATTTTGTTCTTCACAATTGACCAATAGTGGGCTCAAGGGTTCTATGCTTTGATGTTTTGGGGGCATTTGCGCTGTGGACATGCAGCTGTTCTACAGAGTCCTATTCTAAAATAATGTTGTTTTCTAAAGACATTTGTTCTTCACAACATGACCAAAGTGGCTCAGGTCATGCTTGGAATTTTTGGGGGCATTTTGCTGTGACATGCAGCTATCTACTACAGGTCCTATTCTAAAAATGTTGTTTCTAACAGAATTTGTTCTTCACAATGTCAGAGTGGCTCAAGGGTGATGGTGCGTGTCAGAAAAAGGAATAGTAGGACATGTTAATGGGATCACATATTGCAAAATGACTTGTTTGTGTTTGCAACGATCTTTATCATAGCTATTAATCCATGTAGTGAGACAACCCGATTTAATACAAATGGAAAAAAGTGAAACAAAAGAACATGGTGGGATCCATCCATTTTTAAAAATGTGTTTTTAGAATAATGTACATAAAAAACTTGCATGTCAAAATAGCTGTTAAAAAATTCCTCATGAATTGTACAAGGGAGTACAGGAAACTTGACCAGATTGTAGGTTATTCAGAGGAGACATGGAGTATGGAGCCAAGGACAGAGAACAACGTTACAGAGACCATTTCCTTCCACCTCTCAAGACACGTTGGAGGTAAACATGAGAAAAAAGAATGCGCAAGATAATTATGGGCTCATGGTGTAACAGGCAGAGCTTGTAACCATGCCAGTATTTCCCAAGTGAAGGCTTCAATTGGGGTCCACACTCATACGGGAGGGGCATGCCGGCTACCCAGGTATTGACTGGGGTACAGAGGAGAGGCTGGTGTTCCACACTTCCGCTTCCGCACTCTGACCTCAGCGCACGACAGTTTTCGTTGCTGCGTCTCTCAGAGCACAATTTTAACCTGGCGTGTTAATAGATGTCGGACGACCAGCAGTGGGCTTTCACCGCACCCACGTGTAACTCGGCCCCTGGGTCAGGACTGTGGAGGACAGGTATATCAATGTCCAAGTGAGAACTAAAATTGTGGTTGAAAGACTCCTTTTACTGGAACTTGCTGTTGTAAATCGCTCGCGGGGTCTTTGCTAGGGTCTGGGGCTCTCTTGCTGTGGCCCTGGACAGGTATAGTGCAATATGTCCAGTTCAACTAAAATGGTGGTTGAAGACTCCTTTTTCCAGGCACTTGTGTTTAGAAACTGTTGTGGGGTCATGCAGGTTTGGGCTCATGCTGTGGCCCAGGACAGGTATAGTCAATTGTCCAGTACAAACTAAAATGGTGGTTTGAAAGACTCCTTTTTCCGGCAATTTTTAATGTGGGGGTCATGCTGGTTTGGGGCTCATGCTGTGGCCCAGGACCCAGGTACGAGTCCATGTCCATGTGAAACTAAATGGTTGGTTGAAAGAATCCTTTTTCTCACGGCACTTGTTTTCAAAGATCGTGCGGGGTCATGCAGGTTTGGGGTCATGGCGGTGGCCAGGGACAGGTTTATTCAAATGTCCATTTCAACTAAAAATGGTGGTTGAATAGACTCCTTTTTGCGGCACTTTTATAAATGTGGGGCTCATGCAGGTTTGGGGCTCATGCTGGTTCCAGGACAGGAGATATTCAATGTCCAGTTCAAGTAACATGATGGTTCAAATCATACTGCTCTCTGGCGACTTTTTAATTTGTGGGTGTGATGCAGGTTTAAGGGTCAGGCTGTGGTACAAGGACAGGTGATAGTAATGGTCTGTGACTTTTTTCTGTGGACTTTTAAATACCTTTGTGTCGGTGCCTAAGATGTTGCCGTATACATGCTTGACTTGTTGTGGGATGTTAATTTCAGTCTTCTCCAGCCTTGTTTGGTGTATTAATGCTAGCGTGTTGTGTTGCTCTCCATAGGACTTTAATGGTCTATCTCGAAAATAAGTAGTCTGATCACGTGTAGTCGATAAACAGATTTCGATAGAGTGGGACCGAATATCACGAACTATCGATCGATCTCGATAGCCAACGCAATCACTCAACACTAATTAAGGGTCAATACCCAATAAATCTTATAGTTCCCCCCCATTTAATTTCTAAACAAGAGGAAAATGGCGGGTTTGGGCGAATTCAAATTATGCCACATAATAACACATTCTATCCATACCTTTCCTGCCCTATTAGAGGGCTGTATCCTGTCTCCCCCATCTGAGAGATTCATGTACTCTGCTGTGAAATCCCACAAGATTTGTTAGATCTGTATAAATGATATTACATGGCCTGTTATTCTCTTTTTTGCTATGTACTTGGTTGTGATTGTTTGACACTTATCACGTATGTTTTTATCTTTATGTGTTTGTTAAAATGTAAAATTTTCAATAAAAATTTATTGACTTAATAAAGAGATGGTCTCAAAAAAAAAATGTTCAAGAAATATTATGTTCATACTGAAATTTCAACAAAAAAGCAATATATCCCTAACTTTTTGTGTTTTGTGTGTGTTGTCTGTATTCTTTCAGATACTACCAGTTGGCAACTACTGTTGAGGCTGGCAGAAGGAATGGAAGTCTTTAGGACTGATAGCCCCAGGGAGACATGCAGCTACTGGCACAGACACTGGAAGAGTCCAGTGCAATTGGAAAGATACGTGTTTATACAGATGCGCTGCACTGCTATGCTAAGTTGGCCAAGTCGTGGGGAGGTGTTAAAAGGCTGGATCTTGGCACCAGTAGGTGAATATGGGGACAGCCCTTGAAAAATGTCAGTGAATAGTGCTATTGGGCTAACTAGTACGGAGTAGGCTTATAAGGTGCTGATGGCATGGGGTGAGGCTTACTCGTGGTGTGCTAGGAGTTGTAGTATGCTGGATAAATGAAGGATCTAAGAGGAAGCAGCAATTAAGATTTTAATATGCTCTATTCACCTCACTTGACTTAAGCATATGGTTGCATTTCTTTCACAGTATCACACACATGGAGGCATTATAATTCGGCACTTCTAGGTTCCACAGACCCACTACCCACAGCTGACTCCCCCCAACGGAGCAACCTATTCCAAATCCACTTCAATCCCAGGTGCCACTGGGGTAGCCTTAAGCCTAGCTATCACTACTTCTGCACCTCCAGATATGGGTAGCGAAGGTTTCCCTTTTACCTTCAAATTCTAAACATGCCTAGGACCTGATCTATGTGTTTTCAGCCAGGTTTGTTTTTTTCTTCCTCTCCTTCTCTCACTTTCCCTTCACCTCAGAGTACTCCCAGGTGCCTGACTCTTGTCTCATTCTTCTCTCTCTCTTTCTCTTTGGAGCTGAGAAGCCATTCTTAGCTTGCTGTTTCTTTGAGTACATGTCAGCATGGGGGAGAGAGGCAGCCTGTCCCTGGTTCACTGACGGCTTTATGGCCAGGGTACCTCTTTAAGCTGCATTCAACAACTGAAAATGTTCAACTCTCAATCATAATATAACTGTCCTTTTTACTCCTGATAGACCAGAGCTTGTAACATAGGCAGGCCTTAGGGTGGTCATTCGCAATACTGTGACTCAGCAGTTTACACGTGTGCTCAGGGCCGGTCCTAGCGGTGGGCGAGGCGGGCGATCGCCCGGGGCGCCGACGCTCTGCGCACCCGAGAGGTCAGCTCTTGACTCTGTGCAGCCGTTGTAACACGGCCGTGCAGAGTCACTCAGCAGCTACACGCTCGCTGTGCAGCTGCTGCGCTACAGGGAGGAGGCAGGATGGATCGTTACCGTCCTGCCTTCTTCCCTGTATATATCAGCGTCACATGGGGCGCACGGCTTTCACCGTGCCCCCTGCGACGCTCGATCTCCTCAGCTTGCAGCTCTGCCGCCGAGGAGATCCCTGGGAACTGCGTGACAGCGTAAGTGGCGTGATCACGTCACGCTGCTTACACTGCTCACCAGCTCCGGGACATGGACACGGGGACCATGGTGAGGTGCGTGTTTTTTTAAATTTTATCATTAGCTGCAGGGGCTATTACCTGGCTACATGGGGGATAACCTGGCTACATGGGGGGTAACCTGGCTACATGGGGGCAGCTACCTGGCTACATGGGGGGAGCTACCTGGCTACATGGGGGCAGCTACCTAGCTCCATGGGGGCTAATCTGGCGACCTGGGGTCTAACCTAGCTACATTAGGGCAGCTACCGGGCTACATGGGGGCGCCTACCTGGCTACATGGGGGCTAACCTGGCTACATGGGAGCTAACCTGGCTACATGGGAGCTAACCTGGCCACATGGGGGCTACTACACAGCTATAGGAGGCTACTACATAGCTACATTTGGCTACTACATGGCTACAGGGGAAATATTACATGGCTACAGGGACAACTATCTGGCCCCAGGGGGCTACTACATGGCTACAGTGGGCTACAATGGGCTACTGTCTGGCTACAGGGGGCATATTACATGTCTACCATATGAGGTGCTATAGATGGGGAGTTTGTATAGATATGGAATTGGTAGAGAAGTGCTGATAAAGTGAGGAGTCTAATATATTTGTTTTGTAAAATCTACACTGAAGAGTTGTGGCTGAGAGAAGTCGTCATGACGGTCTGGGACAGATGGAGATGAAGAAGAGAAAGAGAACAACTCTTCAGAGACATCTCCTGTGAGTCCCTGGTTGTAACTTTACTATAATAGATTATATGTCTGCAGAGCCTGTGTACAATTGGTATCCACTACGGTATTGTCACTGTATGCCAGTAATATTGGTTGTAGTATAATGGTTTGCATTCGGTAATGGTCAGTTTGTATTATTCATTCACTATATGGTGGTGATATGTGGTCATGGTGTGGTGGTATTATTCGGCCACTATGTGCTGGTGATATGTGGTCACAGTGTTGTGGTATTCGGTCACTATGTGGTGGTGATATGTGGTCTTAGCAGGACATTGGTACTATTAGCCTTAGGATTCTGGTTTTGTGTAGCGGTGTTACTTGGTAACTGTATGACTATTATTTAGTAGTTTTATACGTAGCACATTGTGGTAAAGCTTTTTGTATATTTGGTTGACGATGATGCATCGTGGCACATTATGTTAAATTTCTTCACCTCGCCCTGAGTGCAGTTTAGCCAAAGGAACTCCCCGCTTGTTTTTAAACCCAAACAAATTCAAAGTTACCCCAAAAGTAATTAGATAAAAACCACAAAACCACATACTTTCAAAAAAATTAGTGCTCATATTTAGTGTTTGGGGCGTTTAAACCCTTGACTATCGTCATCGGGCGATAGTCGATATCGGAAATTTAAACAAACAATTTCCTTTTGTCGATAATAGTTTAAAACGTGATATCATTAAAGTCAAAGGGGAGGGGAACAAAAACCTTTCATTATTACCCCCCAAACAGGTGGAGGGAAAGCAATTAAAAATCCACAAAAAGCAAAGAAACATGCTACACTTAGGCAACCCAAAAAGTTAAAAAAACCACAGAAAAAAAGTCACAGACCATTCACTATCTCTGTCTTGTACCCCAGCTGCCCCCTTAAACCTGCATGAACCCACAAAAAAAAAAAGTGCCAAAAAGGGCAGTATTTTTTGGACCATCTTTTTAAACCCTTGAACTGGACTTTGGGAATATCACTGCCCTTTCCCTTTACCCCAAATTTAAAAAAGTGCCGGAAAAAGGAGTCCTTTGAACCACCATTTTAGTTAAAACTGGACATAGACTACCCCGGGCCTTTGGGCAACAGCATGAGCCCCAAACCTCATGCCCCAAACAATTAAAAAGTCCCGGGAAAAAAGGGAGTCTTTAAACCCCCACCATTTTAGTTGAACTGGCATTGCCCTAACCTGCCCCTGGGTAACCACATCTTTTAAAAGCCCTTTAGGGGTACCCCCCTTTTGTACAATTCAGAGGAATATTTGTATCAGCTATTTTGAAAACATGCAAGTTTTTTTTAGTAGTTAATTCTAAAAAACACATTTTTAAAAAGGGAGGGAATTTCCCACCCGTCTTTGTTTCTCTTTTTTTTAATTGTTTTTAAATGGGTTGCCCTCACACCGGGAATTGCTAGCTTTTTTAAAAGCCTTGCAAAAAAAGTCATTTTGAAAATTTTTCCTTTAAACAGTGTCCAACCTATTCCTTTTTTTGGACAGCCCCAAATCCCCCTTTTGAGCCCCTTTTTTAAACAATTGTGAAGAAACAAATGTCTTTTTGAAAACCATTTTTTTTACAATGGGACCTGTAGTAAATGCTGCATTTCACAGCAAAATCCCCCCCCAAAAATTCAAAACATGCCCCTTTTGAGCCACTTTGGACAATTGTGAAAACAAATGTCTTTTTTTAGAAACAACTTTTTTTTAGAATAGGACCTTTATTTTGCTGCATTTCAAAGCAGCATAACCCCAAAGGGAAATTAAAAAAAATTATTTTCTCAGCCACGTTAAAAATTGTGAGGGAGAAATGCCACTTAAACCAACTTTGAAAAACCCGAGAAATTCTAAAAAAGAAGTATTAATGGAAAAACGGTTTTGTCATGAAACCTTGGGGGTTTTAAACAGTCTCCTCACAGCAAAACCAGAAAAAAAGAATTTTTGGGAACTGAGAATAAAAATTGCGTAAAAATTTGATCCCCTTTAAAAAAAAAATTTTCAAGAGGCCCAAATTTCTTTTTTGAAAAAAGGGAATTTTTTGAAGTAGCCCGGGCAACTAACATGGGTGACCTCGGAAATTTTGGGGCCACAAAAACAGAGATCCACCCCTGATTCATCTTGTAAAAAGAAAAAAACGATAAACATTATCTGGGGAAAGCCGGATGTTTTTGCCCAGAATGACTCCCCCAGCTGTGCTGAAGGTCCGCTCGATATGACGCGGGGCTGCTGGGCAGGACAACACCTCTATGACGGGGGCGAGGGGCCTCGGGCCATTTTTCCTTTTTGGAAATACCCAGAAGTCATTTGGGCCCGGGAACACAACCAAAAACATCGTTTTGGGAAGACCCCAGATAGTCGTGCACCATGATCTTTTTCTGGTCTCTGGGTTTTGTTTTGTGTGCCCGCATTACATGCTTGGAAAGGTAAAAAAATAAAAAATTCCCAAGGCCCACCCATTGGGGTTTTCCCTGCCACCTTCCCTTTCTGCTGCCCTACGGCTACTTGGCACTCTACTGCTGCACGTCGCTGACGTTTTCCCCCCCGTGACATTTGAAGAACGGAAGCAGACGCAACAGATGGTTTTCCCGTTGATCAAAAACAGCCCAAGGGCTCCCTTTCCTGCATTTTACTCCCCTAAAATTTTTTGGTGGGGGGAAGGAAAATTCTGATTTTTTTTTGTACCGGGGCCGGAAGGGGGGCCACCCTAACTGTTGTTCAAATTTTTATGGGCCTTTTAAAGCAGGGTCATTTTGGGGGGGAAATGGGAAACAAAGCACTCTTGTGAGAGATGGAGCCTTGAGTTCCCAAGCCCCTGGGGCAGGGAAAACCCAGCAAAAATGTCTTTTTTTCATCTTCCCCTCCGGCCCCCACATTCACGCCAACCTCTTTCCCCAAGGGAGGGAGTCCGGTAAACGTCGTGTCCAGTTTTTTACCTCCTCCTCCCCGCTTCCTCTGGCACAGTTTCAAAACAGCCCCTGACTTTCCTTAGAGGATTAACCCCCGAAGCTGATGCGCCGCCCTTGCAAATACCCTGGACCCCCAACCACTGCCAAAAGAAACCGATGAAATTGTGAAACTGTCCGGCCTTGGGGGATTCGACGGAAAAAGGGCCCCTGTCCGCAACTGGTTTTCAGTCTCCCCCCCTCTGTTTGCTGGCGGGAACCCCCGATGTTTTAAGTGTCCAAATCGTTCCCCGAAATAAATCACCACCAAAGGGCATGCTGACAAGGGGATTGCCCACTAAACCCTTTTGGTGGGTTTTTCAAAAAATTGGGAAGGGGGTGCAAGAGCTCTTTCCCCCTGCCCCCCACTCTCATGGCTTTAACACCCCGAGGTCCGCACCGCTCTTGACAGGGCCCTGTGTCATTTCATCTGCGTAATGGCATTGGCTGCTGCCACAATCGCTGGAGCATGGGAGGGTGGAATTCCAGCGTGTTTTCCAAAGCAACAATGAGACCCGGTTTACGGGGAAAAGGGCCCAGCTGACGCTACAACACAGCCAAAGGCGGGGAAAGAAGCAGGGGCGAACGGCGGGGGGCGAACCGCAGACCTCGAGTCTTTCCTTTAGCACAAAAACCAACCCGGGGAGCGCTTTAGAAAATTTTCTGGGACCCACCAAGGGTTTTGACATTTGCCAGGGAAGGGGGTTTTGCCCCAGCCAAACCCATTAAGGGCACCAGCAGTTTCGCCCTTTTTCGGGACACCAAACCCTTTCCTGGCCACCCCAAAGGGTTTTTGTAACTAGCCAAACGCTCCGGGGAACTCATTGGGGGAAACCCGTCCACACTCCTGACCCGTGTGTGGGCGGGCTAAAAAGACAGATTAAATTTTAAAAGGCCTGGTTTCTTTTTGGGCCCCGTTTTTTATGCCAAACCCGAGGACCTTGGGGGAAACAAACCCCCGCAAACCATCCCTACGGTTTTGGGAAAACCGTGTGCCAAGCCCGAGAAAACCACCGTCAAACCAGAAAACATCCCCCCAGCCCCCAGTGAGTTGTCACAGAATATAGGCCTTGCCTGCTTACCCAGTCCCAAAGTGTCGGGGGGTCAATTTAAATTTTTTTCCCACACAGAAGAAGACAACGCGCTTGGGAAAATTTTTGATGACACTGGGTGGCCAGGGCAGGGACGGTTTTTCTGGCAAAGAAATTCCCCTCGGCATCTGGTAAAAAGGGGCAGGCAAGGGGGGGAACCCATCTGTGTCCACCAAACGGAAAGGCAACATTTTCCAAAAGGGCCAAAAACCTGGCAATGCCGACATTCAGGGTTTTTGGGTTTGGTAAGGCTTTGGTTTAAAAAATGTTTCTTTTTGCTCCCAAAAACCCGGAAGACAGAAGGGGGCTGCTAGACTGGCCCCTGTACCCGGGGTGCAGGTCGACAAACGGTGGAAGGAAAAAGGGGTAGGATGGGTTTTCTGGTGGGGCTGGGGGACTTTGGGTGACTTTGGGGGCTGAAGCGGAGGCTGATCCCTGTCATGACTGAGAGACAAAGGGGAGCCCGAGGAAAAGCTTGGGGGGTGGCCCTAGGAGGCGGAGACAAGGGTGTGACAGTGGTTGGAAGCCCCCCGATCATGTGGCCTTTTTTTGGGCCCAAATTTTTTCCCCCCCATTTCAAATCATGAATTTCGCTGCATGTGACTAGACAAAGTTGGGGGTGGTTAAACAAACCCAAGGATTTTTTGCCCTTTTCTGAAAGCGTTTACGGGAAAGGCCGGGATATGACATCACTGGGTGAATCAAGGCTTCTTTAAAAAAAGGGCCCCGGGGTTGAGAGTTTCCCGGAAACCTTTTTTACAGCGAAAGCGAGGGGGCGGGGGTTTCCCCCTGATCGTGGCCCGGTGGAATCATCTCAGCGAAATTTTGCCCACCGCCTCTCCCCTTTTTTAGTCGGGACCCGTATTGACACTAACCCCCCTCGTCTTCCTCCTCGTCCATATGAACCCTCCGCAATCAAATTTTTGGGGGAAAAGACCGCGATGGATCCGGGAATGTCTCATCCCTCATCATCAACACAGGGACTTGGTCGTCCTGACATTCTGCATCCCGGAGCTGTGGGGTACAAGCCCAAAAGGCCCCTGCAAGGCAAAGCCCGGAAACCCCCTGGGGGTTTTTTCCGATTGACCCCTTCCTTCTCCTCCCTAAGGCATCATAACGGGGGTCAAGCAGACTAAATCATTTTCCCCTTTTGGGCCCCTTGGTCTTTGGAAATGCCTTCTGACCCCAAAACCCCATTTTTTTCATCAAAAGGTCTTTGAAAAAGGATTAAACCACAGTGGGGGTAAAACCCCATTTGAAAATTTGGGGTTTCCTTCGCTTCATGTTGGATGGATGCTGATGACGAAATTTGTGGCAGACTGGGAGGAAAGAGGAGGTAAGACTTTCTTTTATGCAGGGTTTCATTTAAACCCCTGAAGAACAGATTGGTGACGCTGTTCGTTACTGAGATTCACAGGGGCCCCGACCCACGATGACAGGGGCCCGACGGTTTCCCGCAACCGAACCCATCCGCTGGCATGCGTTTTGTCCGCCAGCACTGGAAGGAGCACCTTTTCTCGAACCCTACCTTTCCCTTTCCCACCCCCCCCCCTTTGCTCCCTTTTCCAAAACCCGCATTTTTGCTCCATTTTCAGAAAATATAATTTTTAAAAAAGGGTTTTGGAAGAGTTTTTTTACAGTCTCTTATTGAAAGACGGCAAATCAAAAGCATTTTTAAATCCCTCAAATTTCCTACAGCCAAATAGAATTAAAAAACCAAAAAGTTTCCTTTCAATACCTGGAAATGCGGGCTGGGGAAAACTTAAGACAAAATCAACAGTGTTCCCTTTCCTTTTCCCAGGGGTTTCAATTTGCCCCCTAGGGGGCTAGGAATTTATGTTTTCAACAAATTAAAAATACAGAATTTTCACGGATAGAAATTTTCCCTTTTTTTCAGCAATGACAAACGAGAACATTTTCTAGAGAAATTTTTCCCATCAGAAAAAAGTCGTACAGGTGGCTATTTGGAAAAAAAAAGGCCCCCCACGTGGGAAAACAGCTATTTTAAAAAAAAATTTTAAAAGGAAAACAAACGGTGGGTTTTTTTTTCACCTAAAAAAAACACCTGCGGACCCAACCCAAAAATTTCTGTAAATTTAAAATTTTAAAAGCAAGGTGGCTCCCATGGGAACAAAACTGGGCCCCCACCAAAGTGGAAAAAAAAAAAACCTATTTTTAAATGTAAAAAACGGGTAATAAAAGGCGTTTTTTTTTCCCCCCCTAAAAAATAACCTGCGGGTACTACAAAATTGGGGGTGGTTAAAAAATTTAATTTTTTTTTTAAAAAGCAAAAATGGGGGTCAAAGAAAAAAAACGGGCCCCCACGAAAGGAAAAAAAACCTAATTAAATCGTGTACAGATAATAAAAGTTGAGTTTTGCACCTATCAAATACACCTGCAGTTACTAGAAAAGATCTGTATCCTAATATAAGTACAGGCTGCACAACATACAAGTAATATTTCACCAAAAACTGTTAAAACCCATTGCAATGCAGGGTCAAAGCACAGTCTGGGCTGCACAATATCCACTCTCCTTTCAAAAAACTGCCTGCCAGTGTGTCTGTCTGTGTTCGCCCGCAGACGCCCGCCACCCCCACCCCGCGCGACTGTACAGCGCTAGATGCTCCTTTAAAATTCTCAGCCTAAGTAACTAAAAACTGCAAATCTCTAATCTACCTAAGTTCTAATGTTCACAGCTAAAAGCATAGTTGTCTGTGTGAACAAATAGAACAGTTTCGCTGAGCTGTTTTGAGAGAGACCGAGCACACGTCCTGCTCTTATGATACACAGACACACACTGAGGCTGAACAGGAAGGGCTGTTCTATGTAAAACGAGGTCATGTGATTTTTCCAGCCATTCACAACAATACACATCCCAGTCATGACGTCGCACACCCAGCTCACCCTGCTCTATTCTCTAAGATGATTTACTGGCCGCCAAAAAGACAGGACGTGCCGAAAATGGCGCGATATTAATAGATTATGCGCAGATTTTAACCTAAATTATCGTGTGATCGAAAAAATCCGATCAACATATAAACCGTGCCGATTTCAACTTTGTCGATAATAATCGCTCAACACTACTCATAGTATGTTCACACACATTAACGGTCTGAGGCTTTTCCTTTGTAGGTGAACCAGTGGGGCTGGAAGCTAATGAAATGCCAATGCCCGAGATGCCCAGAGCTGTGGTCTGGGACTTTGTAAAGCTCCAACAAAATTTGTCTGTGTGAAGAAGAGCTTGTCCCTGAGGGAGAAGTGATTCAGCTGCTTTGCCAAATGGGGCAGACAAGGGATCCATGGGCGAGGGCATGTGAGACCCATATATTACAAGCTGATATGAACAATATAATAATGCCTAAAACAGCTAAATGTAAAGCTTCTAAATTCATAAAAAAAAAACACTGATGCATTTCTTGATTTCATGTTCCTATTGCTAACTTTCATTTGTGGAATTATTTAGCCATCCCCTGTGGTAAACCATACCCTTCAGTGTACCACAAACACTCATACAATTTTTCATATATGAATTGATTGAATAGCTTCCACAGTGAGATGACAGACTCAGAGAATTTCCCAGTGCTAGTTCCACCAGTTCTGTATCCAGATTTGTATATTTCCCCAAGAGGAAGAAAAATAATATTCCAGGAAGTCAGCCAGTCTGCGCTAATTGACACTTGGACTTTCTCCAAGTTAGTGAGGTGTAGAAAAGACCTACATTACTTAGATATTCTGCTGAGTATTTTTCCTAATAGTGAAGTCATGTATTTGTTGCTGGTGCTTTGCTTGAGTGAGCAATGTCATGTCAGTGCGTATGTTATAATTTTTCTTACATTTCTGTATATATAATATCTAATAAAAATAAAATCAAAATGTTCTGAAAAGCACACGGAAGATAAATACATTTCTTCAACATCTAATAATGAATATGTTTATGCTTAAAATAAACCTTGTTTTCCTATTTACACCCCAACAGCTATCAATGTTCTGTTAACCTCATGTTTTTGATCTCTTGACTCTGGCTTATAGAATGGAAGACCCAGTCTATGATGCCCATATGCCCCAACAGTGCATATGTATAATGTTGTCCACATAGAACTACCCCTTTAATCCATTTGTTTTTGGATAGTGGCAGGTTTTAGTTGCAAACACTAATTAATAGTTAAACATATATTATGATTTTCAAGTTCATAAGTAGAATTCAAAGGGTGTCATGGTAAAAGGAGATTTGTCCCCTCCATTTAATGGTAGGAAACAAACAGACTGGAAGGTATGAATAATACCGCCATATAGTGGAGAATCTATACAGGAGTACTAAATAGCAAATAAGTTAATTTTTTTTAATAACAAAAAAGCAAAAAAGTACAACTTATTTGCACCTGAGTAGGCCCCTCAACCTCAACCTGCGAGCCCCATGGCCACATTTACACCCATGTTGGTTTTCACAAATGGAGTTTAAGTGTGTGATAACAAGTTATTCCATTTTCTAGTACATCTTCTGTATTATTCCTTATGGTTGTAGACACTAAATAGAGCCTTCATTGCTTACAGTTAGGGGATAAAACCTGTCCTGGTTATGTGATTTTGATACTGATGCATGGCTCCTTTTAACACACAGTTCTGATAATTGTTCTAGTGAAGAGTTTAACACTTGTATGACTGGGACATTTCTAAAACCTGAAAGTAAACAGTGAATGAGTGCAAGCAGAAATTATGAAAGCTGTGAAGATTTAAAACAGAAAGTATATTTAAAAATTGTGTAACCTTTTTCTAATATCGCATTAACCCTCTAACTTAAAAGAGTTGTCTCACCATGCTGTTTCACAGAGCCACAGTCAGCTTCAGAGCTACACTTCCTCACTCTTCCTGGTCAGGCTGTCGGTGGTTTTATAGCAGTGAAGCAAATTAGCTCCGTAGTCCAAGATCTTTTTAATGCACTGCTATTTCTGCAGGATGGTGCACTCCTTAAGTCAGTAAGTAGCACTCCAAAACCCTTTTACATCATAAATCCGTGGTGTGCTGTAGATTTTTTTCCTTCTTATTGCACTGACATGATTGCAGGAGATGTAATCTATAGTTCAGTGGGTAAGGCTATGTTCACACGGCTTAAAATGGGACGTATTTCAGTCCGTAATTCAGTCCGTACTGCGCGAATTACGGCTGGAATACGTCCCAGTCAGTACGGTAATCCACAGTTCTCATAGAGAACTATGGATTACGTCTAGAGATGGGCGAATTGATTCTAACGAAGTGGAATTCGTTTAGAATTTCAGGAAAACTTCGGTTCTGAACGAAGTCGAACTTTGGGGTACTTCGGGTGAACGACGTGTGCTTTTGATTGATAAAATGGCTGCGAGCACATGGCGTTACATGTAGCAAAGAACTCTGGGAGGAAGAAGGGCATAGCCTACATGACATGTGCAGAGATGAAGCCAATCAGAGACCGGCGGGATTCTGTGACGTCACCGCAATATATAAGTCCGGGCGCGATGCTGGAAGCTCATACCGCTCTCACTGTACTGATTAGGGAAGGTGCTGCCACGGCTGCTTATGATATCTCTTACTTAAGAACTCATTTTTATACATCGATTTTTGGGGGGTGTCACAGCTTGTCTCAGAGACTGCTTCTCTTAACGTTCTAATTCTGATTTTGTGGGGTATTGGAACTGAAGTCCAGTGTGCGTCCACTGCAGCTGCATATACATTTTAATGCTATCTGCTCACAGCACATTGAATATCCAAGGGTTATCTAAGCCAGTTTCTGTTGTATTCATTTAAAGAAACAGCATTTTTACAATCCAAATACCACTTCATTTTTGGTTGCTCAATTCTTTTGCGCAATTTACATCCAGGGGTTAATTAAGCGTTGTTCTGCTATTGTGGTGACTAAAAGAAACCGTCTTTTTCACCGCCAAAAAGACATTTTTTCCTGTAGCATAATTCATAACGGAAGGTTAATTACAAGTTTTTCTCTTTTTGTGTACCGTAAAATACACGCCATTGTAACACGCTACAAAGCTGGTAGTTTTTTGGTAGCTCAATACATTTGCGCAATATACCTCCAGGGCTTAAATCAGCTTTGTTCAGCTGTTGTGGTCACTAAAAGAAACCGTCTTTTTCACCGCCAAAAAAGACATTTTTCCTGTAGCATAATTCACAACCGAAGGTTAATTACAAGTTTTTCTCTTGCTGTGTACTGTAAAATATACGGCATTGTAACACGCTACAAAGCTGGTAGTTTTTGGTTGCTCAATTATTTAGCGCAATTTACATCCAGGAGTTACCCAAGCTTGTTACTGGGTTCATTTGGAGTCAAATACAGGGTGTGTATTTATCATATACAGATATCTTCATCAAACAGTGTCTGTATATTTTAGAACAAACAGTATGTCAGACAGAGAGGTGGCAGGCTCTTCACCTGCGAGTGGCAGTGGCACAAACATTCCTGGAGCAGGCCCAGGTTGCAGCACAGCAAGGGGACGTCGCAGCAGGGGTCACTCGGTGAGGCCACAACTGCCACTGTCATCTAGCGGCCGTGTGCTGACCAGCAACCCAAGGGTTCTTGATTGGTTGACTAGGTCATCCACTTTCTCCCAGATGACATCTGACAACCCCAGCCAAGAGTCGGTGGGAACGTCAGACACAACCCTTAGTTGGCATGGCCCGGGAGCGGATCAGCGGCCCTCACCTGTCCTCAACCCGCCTATGTCCCATCCGGTTCCCTCAGCCAGAGATCTACTATGTGGTCTGGGCTTAGCGCCACTATATAGCGGGGATGAAAAAATTTGAGGAGGGCAGTCAACAGCTACTTGGCAGCGAAGAAATGGGGCCAATATCCCCTGCTTCTTGCAGTAGGCGGCAAAGTATAGATGTGGAGAGTGGCATGGGAGGTCATGTTGTGAGGGGTCAGCCTCTGCATACCAAGACCGGTGATGAGGACAGCAGTGACGATGAAACACAAATGGATGATGATGTAGCCGACCGCACTTGGGAGCCGGGTGAGGCAAGGGTTTCATCATCGTCAGGAGAAGAAGCGTCAGCTTGCGCGTCAGACAGCGGCACAGCCAGCAAGTGGGTTGTGGGGCCGTGAGTCAGCAGGATAGCAGCAGTGTGAGGTCGGGAGCCAAGCGGCCACGGGATAAAAAACCAGCTTCGCAGGTCCAAGAAAGTAGCGGCACAGGGGCTCAGCGAGGAAGAGGTGGTAGTAGTCACTCAGTGCGGAGCGTTGGCGGTAAAATCAGATACTCAGCGGTGTGGCAGTTCTTTGCTAAGACACCGGAGGAGCCGAATATGGGTATATGTAGAATCTGTAGGCATAAAGGGAAGCGTGGCCAGGGAGCTAACGTTGGCACTACGGCCCTGCGTCAACACATGCAGCGTCACTATCCGGTGGCCTTGGAGAAACGTGGCTCAGATGTGGGGGTCCATCCTGCCGCCGCAGCAACAGCAGCAGCAGGCCCAGTGGCACGAAAGCCATTGCAGCCAGTCAATGCTCCACCACCTCTGCAGAAGGGAGCTGTTTCTCTTTGACATCATCCCCCGGTCCAGATGCTCCTGCTCCCCCGCTACTCATGGCGCCAGCAGTCGTTCAGCAGGGCGTTTGCAAAGAAACAACAGTTTTCGTCCAACCATCCAAAAGGTGCAGAAGCTGACTGTGCTCTGTCCAAGTTGTTGGTACTGCAGTCCCTCCCTTTCCAAATGGTGGACTCTGGCACCGTTCAGAGAAATAATGGCTTGTGCCGAGCTGAGATGGAGAGTTCCAAGCCGTAATTTCTTTTCCAAAAAGGCAGTAACCAGCACTTCAAAAAATATGTAGAACAGAAGGTGGGCCAGTCCTTGAGATTATCGGTTTGTTCCAAGGTGCACGGGCAGCGCGGACGTCTGGAGCTGTAACTACAGTCAGGCCCAGTACATGTCCTTTACAGCCCACTGGGTGAATGTGCTTCTGGCCCAGGCAAAACCAACAACTTGGACAGGAGACGCCCGCTTTCTCCTCCACGTTGTCAAACTGCGGCTCCTGTGCCAATGTCCCCCTCTTCCTCCTCCACCACCACCACCATCTCAGCCTCCACAAGTACTTTCTCCATCGTACCACATGGGGTAGGGCACAGCGGTGTCACGCAGTTCTACACCTGGCTTGCCTCGGCGAGCTAAGTCACAACAGGGAGGAAACTGTTCCGCGTCATTCAGCAAGAAATCAATGTGTGGCCTTTCTCCGCGCCAGTTGCAAATTGGAAAAACCATGGTGACAGACAAGGGAGTAACCCTGGTGTCCGTGCTGCACCGAGGAGAGATGGTCCATGCGCCCTGCATGGCGCATTTGTTCAATCTGGTTGTGAAAAGGTTCCTGAAGTCTTCCACCGATCATTCTGAAAATGGCCAGGAACACCCTCCTCGAATTGCAGCGGCAGAACGGCCTCCCCCAACACACTCTGAAATGCGATGTTTCCACCCGTTGGAATTCCAGCCTGCACATGTTGGACAGACTGTATGAACAGAGAAAGGGCCAATTTAAAGATTTTTTGTGATTTCCCGGCGGACAGGAGTACTCCCCTGTGTAACTTTTATGTCAGCCAGTGGCAGTCAATGCAAAGACACCTGCCCTTTGTTGAGGCCATTCGAGGAGGCGATGTTATTTGTCAGTCGCCCGGACTACGGGATGAATAACATCATTCCACTGCTTTATGTCCTGGAACAGATGCTGAAAAAAACTGTCTGGGCAGGGGACTGGAGACGTGACGACTACATCGAGGACACATGAGTCCGGTGGGGACTGAAATGGAGGAGGAGGAGGACATTGGAGCAGAAGCATTGTCTGGTGAAATGAGTGGATTTTCTAACCCAGGTGACAAGAGAGGAGGCAGGAGCAGCTGGAAGAGGTAGTGGAGATGAGGAAGACGAGGCAGATGACCGCAAGCACCGTGGCAGTATACAGTGGAGATGGAGGCAGGGAGCCCCACGGAGTCACTTGTTTCGATGGCACGCAGCATGCTGATTGCCTGGCTAGTGACAGACGAATAGTCCCCAATCCGGCAGAGGGATACTTCTGGCTCTCCACCCTATGGAAACCCCCGCTACCGGTCCAAAATGGGAGCCTTTTTCCCAGCTATTGAGAGGGAGGACAAACTCAAATACTACAGGGAAATCCTCCGTAGTCAGTTGGCCACTGCCTATTTGCAGCATCGTCCCTTCTCTGACAGGTCTGACCGGGGGGTTCTTCAAAGCTCACGTACTACTGCCGCGGCTGCTGGGGGAAGTTGGGGGGGGTTTGGAGCATACCAGCTCCATCAGTAGTAACCTAAGTCTGAAGCCACTGATGAGCAGCTTCCTTCACCCGCCTAGTGAGGAGGGCAGTCGCCAGCAGCAGCAGGACCTGGAGCAGACCCTGAACCCAAAAGGTGGTGGCCCTACTTGGACAGCACTCTGCCACCCCAGTTAGAAGATCCGCTGACTACTGGGCAGCCAAACTGGATGTGTGGCCGCAACTTGCCGAGTTTGCAGTGGTGAAGCTGTCCTGCCTGGCCAGTAGTGTGGCATCAGAGTGGGTGTTCAGTGCGGCGGGGGGCCATAGTTACCCCAAAGAGAACCCGCTTGTCCCGGGGAAATGTGGAACCAGGCATGGATCGGCCAGGATTTCCACACACCAATGCCTTAGGCGTCATGGCTGATGTAGTCTCACCCAAACTGTGAGAAATGAGTCTGGGTTCAAACTACCTGACTCAGTCACTATTCTGATGCCGCCACCCGGCTGATGCCACACATCTGTTGCCAGTTTCTCCATTCGCCTACCCACCATCTTACCAAGGATTTGGTTTATTGCCACCCCACCTCCACTCTCTGTCATTGTGCCACTCTGTGGCCTACCCCCTGTTTTTGCCACCTCCAGAATGCCCATTGTGCCCTGTTGACCTCATGCTGCTGCTTTTGACTGCTGCCGTAACCTACACACTGTGTCATTGTGCCACGTCTGACCTCATGCTGTGCTGCCGTGACCTACACACTGTGTCATTGTGCCACTCTGTGGCCTACTCCTGTTTTTGCCACCTCCAGATGTCATTGTGCCACTCTCTGACCTCATGCTGCTGTGGCTGCCGCCGTCACCTCCACACTCTGTCACTAATGTTGCCACCTGAGCTCTCAGCTTGTTTTTTTTTTTTTCCAGCTTTCGCTGGCATGACTTTATCAGGCTACATTCCCCCCTTCAGTTTTTTTGGTCAGTTTTGCCCTCTTAAGTGCCCAGGGAATTTTATAGTGAAGCGATTCTAAGAGCGGTGGCGGTCATCTGCGTGTCATACTAAAACACAACATTGTATGAAGACCAAACCAAGCTCCCTCTGCATATTTAAGCACGGCACAATGTTCTACAGCACCCTGCAGGCTCTGTGCAGCCTGGAAATAGCTGTTTTTTAACGTGATTCGTCCCGAAGTAATTCGGACCAAAATGAATTTTGTCGGGAAATTCGGCGAAGTGACCGAATCGAATTTTGGAGAAATTCGCCCATCTCTAATTACGTCTCCTCTTCCCGCTAGGCGAATCCACCGCGGGTGGATATAAGTGCATGTCATTTACTAGCGGCGTATATGCGCCGCTAGTAATGATAGTCTATGGGCCACCCCCGTCCACACAGCGTAATTGCGGGGCGTAATTACGCCCCGCATCACATAAGCCGTGTGAACATAGCCTTACAGTGCTCAAAGTAAACAATCAAAAGTAATTCCTTTGTTAGAGATAACATACTCTGTTTTCAAGCTGCTGTCCGTCCTGTGGTGACAACATGTAGGGACAACATGTAGTGATTCCTAGGTTGGGAGATCATCTTAACTACCAGCAGTAGTGTCTACCCAGTCAAACTGAGGAGCTCATAATAAGAAAAATGCATTATACTCAAGTAAACACGTAACACCTTATTCAGAAAATTCACTAAAATGGTAGGTACAATTATAGAAAATTCACTGTAATTACTGGTATTGAAGATGTCACTTTTTTCTGCCAAAGGCCTTGCAAATTACACTCATCAACCATCCAAAACTTATAGCATATCACACGAATTTGAGGTCTGATTATTAGATCTTTCACTGATCCTGAGTTCCCTTTAAAGCTTTTTGCTACGCATTGGTGCTCCAAGACACCCTCTGTGTAGGGAACTGCAGTAGAGGTCCATTCAAGTGAATGGGGCTGTGTTATTGTTACCTAGAGAGCCACTGTTTGGTATCGTCATTGTGCTACCATTCATTCTCAAGATCAGTGGGGATCTCAGAAGTCAGACCCCTACCAATCAGAAAGTGATGACATATCCTGTTGATATGGCATCCTTTCCTTGGATAAAAATGCCCTCTAAAGGATTTTTTGGCACATAAATTAGTGTGCTATTGCAACATAGTGGAGAATCTATACAGGAGTGCTAGATAGCTAATAAGTCAATTTAGCATAAACTAATTGCTAATAACTAGAAAGTCTCCACTTCTACAAAATGCCTGCATTTCTCACTGTCCTGCATGGTACAGAAAACACAATTATTAGACAGTTGATTCACAGACTCAATGTGTCTCTGGAAGTTGTTGGTGACGAACACACCCATCTCATCATATACATGGTTGATGTACTTGGAGCTATCTGGGTTCTAAAGTAAGTATTAGCGAAAAGTAAATTATTGGCACGTGACCACTGTGGCCAATCAGCAACTGCAGTGATGACATCCCCATTGGGAAGTGACGGAATGTCAACAGAATATGTGGGGAGACACGGTCAGAAATCATAGACCGGGGCCTCAGGAGCTGTTGATTTTTAAAGCAGGTGAACAACTTCTTTATTGGCTGCATTCACACTTGCTGGCACTGTAGCTTAAAATGTTTTGAAATCCAAATTTTAGTAAAGTATAACACTTTTCAGTTGCATAGAACCTTTCTCAGGTCCATGTGCTTTTCACTAGGACTCCTTCCAAAACCATGTTACTTCACAAAGGTCCCCGTAAATATAAATTTTTTGCCATTTTGCCATTTGTCAGAAGACAGTCACTCTTTCTTTTCTGCTCTACAAGACTCTGTCCTCTCAACATCTCTCCAGATACACTGCTCAATAGGTTATATCTCACCTAAACCAACTAGCGCACTCTTCAGGCTTACTTCAGGTACATTCACTCCTACACACTATGGGCGACATGTATGATTGGGAGTTGCACCTGTTTTCTGGCGAAAACTGCGCCTCACTGTCTCGAATCCCCTGTCGGATGCAGGGATGCGATGTGATGTTAACCTTCGCCACTTTCGGCTGCACCTAACGTGAAGGGGCGTGCAATGGGCGCGCCGTGGGCATTCTGGGGCGGGACGCGGCAAATTCGAAAAACTCCGAGGCATGCATGATCACGGGTCATCAAATTGAGGCGCATTACAGCGCTCGACAGCTCTGACAGACAGACCTAGTTGAATGTGGTCTATCTGAGCGGAGAAGTCGAAGTGGAGCGCGGTATTCTTGTAATGCGCTCAAGTTCTACACTTACAGCAGTACACTACTACAATAAATGAATTGTCAAGAAGAATAAATAATTAAGCAAGAAATCCTGCTTGGCGGATCACAGGTCCCAGCAAGCCTTTTGTTGTATATACTGAATTGCATTCAACTTCTAAGCAGCCCCAATACATCAAAAATTGTTGTTATGGAAAATGTGTAAGAAAATATCTGTCCACCCTCTGTACAACATCTGCATTGGCTTATGTGATGTAAAATTAGTGTAATTTTCACAGACTTCGCAATACATTTTGTAGGGGATATTTTTTTCTTTGAAGCTTATATATATATTGTCATTAATGTTATTGTAAAAAATGTATTAATACATTGATTTACTTTTTCCAGCACTTGGCTATATCGGTTTATTAAGTAATTCATTTGTTTGACAAATGCATTTTATTCTTCATCTTCATACTGTGTAATGTATTTCCGACGCGAAATCCGTTCCGTAATTACATTGCAAATATGTGCCACACTTTGTGACGCATATTTGAAATGTATTTGCAACGGATTTCGTGTCGGAAATACATTCCCCATTATTTACTATGTAAAATTACACTAATTTACAACACATAAGCCAATGCAGATGTTGCACAGATATGAATTTTGGTCTATTGTTTTATTAAATAATGAAGATTTATTTGTTCTTCATTCACATTGTATTCTATTTTGTATGTCCAGCAAGAGCCAGCACAGAACGGGTGTTTGGTTTGGACCTTTGGGTTCTCCAAGCAGGTTTTCTATGTTCCCGGGGCCCTTAGCTCTGGACTATTTACAGACTTTTTTACCAAAAAGGTCCGGAATTAAAACCCTTTTGTTTTTTGGGCCTTTTTTCAAAAAGAGGCTAAACTTTGGGCAAAAAATTTTTAGCCCCCCCCGGGTTGGGGGCTGTTTTCGGACTAAAACGTCGGGGAATAAAAAAAACAAAAAAAGGACCAAAAAAATTTCACATTTTAAAAAACACCAAAAATTTTTCCGGGAAAAACCTTGGCTTTATTTAAGGTAAAATTAGTTCAATTCTTTTCCATTTTTTAAAGACCTTTTCCCAAGCTATTTTTTTCTTTTTGGAGAGCTTATATAAATTTGTTTTAATTTTTTTCCCCCAATTAAACTTTTTTTTTAAAACATATTTTTATTCCCGGTAAGTAAACAGCATAGGTAACATAGGAAATTTTGCATACAAAAATTGCAACAAAAACCATTTTTAACTTTAAAAACAAGGGTAGAAAAATTACAGAAAGGACTAAAGTACAATTATAAAGTATAATTATATATTTTAAAGTAAAACCTGGCAAAAGAACTGTAAAAAAAAAATTTTTTTTTTAAAAAGGATGGGCCAAATAAAAACCATGGGGCAGGGAAGAAAAGAGAGAAAAGGTTTAAGGACGGCTCGTTAAAAAATTGGGGGTCAGGGGGCCCCAAAAAGGGGGATTCGCTTGAGGGTTGGCATGGAATAAGGAAACACCCCCGGGGGGCAAGTGCGATAAGTTTTTTCAATGGAAAAAGTTACAAAAAATGGGATGATACATGGTTTCCCTAAGCTTTTGCTTTGAAATCCCGGGCATGGGGGGGGATCAAAAAGTCGATTTTCACAACCCAAAATTTGGGAATTTAACCTTGTTGTTTCACTTCTGATAGTGAGGGGTTTTGGGGCATTTCCAACTTTTTGGCTTAGTTTTTGGGCTGCAACAAAAACAGGGAAAAAAATTGCCCCTTAGGGAGGGGGGGGGATCCGGGGAAGGGCCCAATGCTAAGACTGCCATCTCTGGAGATGGTTTTGCATAAAAGCCCCTGTAACTACAAAGAGCAAGTGAAAAACTGAGGCCCAGAACCGGTTAATAAAAGGGCACCGCCACCAAACATGGAGCACGTCCCCTTTTTTGCCCACAAAAATTTTTCCACATAAGTCTGATGTGCCCAAGGGCAAGGGGGGAAAGGGCGTTTTGGGGGAAAATACCAGGGAATGAATTTTTGCGCATAATCTCCGTTGATTTAGGCTTTGGTTTAGTTTAAGGGGAACTAAAAGGGATATTTTCCCAAAAGGGAAAAAAGGGATTTTCTTTGGCGAGTTCCCCTTTCTCCCTTTTGCCCAAAAGGGGGGAAATTTTTGACATTTGTCCCTTTGTTTTATGACAGGTGAAAATTTAAAGGGAAAAAGCCTTTTTAAAAAAAAAACCTTTTTTTTTTTAAAAAAGAAAATTGGGGAAAGGGCTGAGAGTTTTGGGAGTAACTTCAGGCCAGTTAATTGTGTGAAGTATGTGTCCCCAAATTTGTGGGTATTGGGAAAAAAGAGGGTGGGAGGAAGAGTGAAGTGGGCCATTAGGCCCGGGCAAAGGGTATTACCCAATTTTCCTTAAAAAAAATAGTGATCAGCTTTATGTTTTCCCCATTGTGGGCCAAGGGAAAAAGAAAAAGAGTTCTTTCCCCAACATCAAAGACAGTTTTTTTGGGCGTATTTTGGGCTTAGGGAAAGGGAGACCGGGTTTTTGGGGGAAGGAAAATATTTAAACCAAAATTTTGAAAAGGTCTGTGGGGGGGCCTTTTTCCAATATGGCCCCTCGGTGGGGGGCTCCTAAAAGCAGCGTTTCGGAAGTGAGAGCCGAAAGTGCGGGGCAAAAGCAAAAACTTTATTTTGCCCATGGGGTGGACATTTCTTTACCCCATAGGGGTAGGGTTTGGGCCAAAAAGGATGGCAATATTGTAGGCATAAAGGTTGGGGACGGCCAAACCCCCATCTCTGTGACTATAAGATAAAAGGTCTTTCTTTATCCTGGCTTTTTTGCCTGCCCAGATAAAGTTCGAAAAGAGGCATTGGAGTTTTTAAAAAGGGGTGGGGGCCGGGAAAATTAGATGGGGAAATGGCAGGGGCCAAATGAAAAAAATTTTGGGAAAAAGGGGCCCATCTTAAAAATTTAATTTTTTTTGGGCTATCCGGAAAAGGTTTTGAGCTTTTTCCCAATCTTTAATTTTTCTACAAAAAAATTTCTGTATACAGGAGCCCTATAGTTTTTTAGAGACTTTGGGCTTGGGGTTTTTGGGTTTACTTGGACTCCAAAATTTTTTTTTAATGAATTGGGGGGAAAGGGAGAAGCAAAACTTCCCTAATAACGGTGTCTGAGTATGAACGTTGTTGAAAAAAAAAAGTTTACCCCATTTGGATTTATTTTTTTTTAAAAAGTAGGAAACTCGTGAAAAAAGGTTTAGAGTTTTTTAAAAATGGCCGGGATTGAGGAGAGGGCATTAGTGACAATAAGCATTACGTCGTCTGCATATAAGCGTTTTTGGTGTTGCGTCAAAGGGGCCTAGGGGGCCCCGGGATATAAATAGGGGTTACTTCCCAATTTTCTGGGGCAAGGGGTTTCCCAATGCAAAGTATACAAAATCAAGGGGGAAAAGGGATTCCACCCTTTTGGGCCCCGGGCCCTTATAAAAGTAAAAGGTTTGGGAGAAAAAACCCCGGGCGGGGGGGGGGGGCGGGGGGGGGTAAGGGGAAAAAATGTAGGGGCGGATGGGTTGGAGTAAAAGGGAAATTAGGGCAAAAGACAAAGCCAAAAGAATCCAAAATTTTCCCCCAGGGTCAATTAAAATATATCTCCAACAACCCTGTCGAAAGCCTTCTCTCGTTAATGACAACAAGGCCCCACGCTGTCCCCTAGAGTGTTTTGAAATTTTGAAAAAAAGGTCTAACAGTTTTGGGGGGGTTCATCTCTGGGCCTGTCTCCCCCGTACAAAACCAGTTTGGTCGATAGGGAAAAGGGAAAGGGAAAAACCCAAATTTAAAAACGAGCCCCCAAAACCTTTGGCAAAAAATTTTGATTTCTTTCAAAAGTGAAATTGGGTCAAATAATTGCCATTTTGTTTTCGGGTTTTCCCAGTTTTTAGGGAGGTTTGGAAATGAAAACCCTGTAAAAAAATTTTTTGGGGGGGATTAAGGTGGTTGCTATATCTTTAAAAAGACCCGGTCAGTGAGGAGAAACTGCATCTCCCAAAGAGGCGGTAGTACTCATTGGCCCAACCCACCCGGGAAACCTGGCGCTTTTTTTGTTTTTTGCTAGAATTAAAAAGTTTAGTTTGGGTTTTCTGAGCCCAGTAAAGGGGTGAGTTTAGTATTTCGGGCTGCATCCATCAAATTTTTGGTAACGCCATTGATGGAAAAACTAAATTGATATTTTTGTAAAGATGGATGGGGGGACCATTACCGATTGAAAAGTTAAAAAAGTTTAGAAAAAAATTCCCGCAAACGTCAGCAATTGCAGCGGGAAATTCATAATTTTATTTGCCAGATTGGGGTTTTTAATTTGAGTAATTCTTTGGCGGGCATGCTGAATTTTTACTCTCCTAGCTAATTTTCGGGGGCCTTTTCACCTTAAGATAGTTTTGGCCATTTGAGTCGGGTCAAGATTTTTTTTCCAAGTTTTGAAGATAGTGGATACGAAGGTCATTTTGAAAATTTTTTGGCCCAAGGCTTTTTTTTTTTGTCTGTGGAGGGTTTTATTTTTTAAGGGCCCGGGACCCACAACTTTTTTTTTATCCAAAAGGCCCATTTAAAAACCAAACAGTATTCCTTCTTTTTTTTACGGGCAATTTTGGTAAAAAAAAAACTCCCCTAATAAAAGTTTTGTGTGCAAAAAAAAATTTGGGGTTGGGTGGGTGGGACTGAGGCTATATTGGTGGAGAAAAATTTCTCAAATTTTTTCGTATGTGCGATACTTGGGGGGGGTTTTTGAGCAAAAATTTTTTTCATACGCCACAAACGGGAAACGAGAAGGTTTTGGGGGAAAATCTCAAGGGATGGGTAAACCCCGGGGCGTAAATCCGACCAATTAAAATTACCAATACCCAAAAGGAGATAATTTTGGGGTTAAATGTGGGTTTGCCCAATAAGAAGAAATCAATTCGGGAATTTTACTAAAGCGGGGTTTTGGGGGGGGGGAAGGGAAAAAGTATAACCCCTTCTCAGTGGGTGGAGTTTTATCCCCAAAAAAATCAGGGAGTTTTTCCTCAATAAAAAAAGGTTAAAAGGGTTTGGTGGGGAAAAATTACAGGGGGCCCTTTGGATCTTTCCGTTGGGTTTTTATCTACCACTACTTTAAAATCGCCCCAGACAACAATCCACCCTCCCACCTCTTTGGCTGTCAACACAGTCTTCCAATAAAGGAGATCGGGTTTAAATATTGGGGGCGAAAATGTTGTCAGGGATAGGGTATTTAAATTTTTATTTCACATATAAGAATTATGTAACGACCAGAGGGGTCAGAAATGACATGGAGGAGATGGAATGAAACCGAGTTTTTGACCAAAATTGCTACCCCTTTCTCTCTTTTTTGGGAGTGGGCCTGAAAGACATTGGGGGAACAACCTTTTTTTGTAATCTGTCGATCTGAAGCCAATAAGTGGGGGCTCTTTAAGGCAAATTATTTTCTGGAACCTACTTTAAAGGCCTCTTTCCACATCACGAGCGTTTTTAAAGGGGGGTTTTAAACCCTTTAAAATAAAGTGAGTATTTTTTAAAACCATTGTGACAGAAAAAGGGGGGTGTAGGGCCCCGGGGAATTTACAAAGGGGGCCAAAGGGAGGCCCGAGTTGCCTAGAAAGGGGGGTTTTCAATTAAAACCAGTATAATATCATTGTGATAACATAACAGTGAAAGAAAACTAAAAATGCATCCAATTATCCCCTTTGGAGAAGGAGAAAAATTAGGGGAGTCCGCCAAAAAACAGCGGAGGGAAGGGGGGAGCGGTGGGTTTAGGGAAAACAAACCCCAGGGGAAAAAAGCTCTAAATTGCAGAGCCCCTAACGATTTGGGATAAAATTGATACTAATTGCAGAGTAAAAAAGTTTGGGGGGGGGGGGGGAAAGGGGGAAAATTGAGCGGAGGGGAGAGGGTTTTTTTAGACCCCAGTGGGGTGATCACTTCGGGGCGTGCTTGTTTTTTCCAACCCCGGGCTTTAATCTTTTTGTGGGGAAAAAGGGCCAGAGTTTTTCAGGGGGGGAACATTTCTTCATAAGGTGAACACATGTGATTTGGGAGCCCTTTTTTGTTAAAATTTTTCAATTTCACAGGAAAGCCCCAAAAAATAAGGGGTTCCCTTCTCTCTGAGGGGTTTTTTAAGGGGTAAAAATCCTTCTTCGCAGCATAGTAGCGCTGAAAATCTGGAAAAAAGGGTATGGTTTTGGGAAATTTTTCAAAGGGAAAAGAATCCCTTTGCGCAAGCTCGTAGGAAGTCTTTTTTTGACGTGGTAAAAGTTGATCCCAGCTATGGGATCTCTTTTGGGACTTGAGGAGGGGGGTTTTCGAGGTTTAGGGGGTCCTATTGGGCCTAAACAATTAAAACTTTTGGGATGTACGTTTCGGGAGCACCAGAGCCCCAGGTCGGCAGGGAAAGTATTGAGTTTTTCCGGGATGACAGATTCCGGATACCTCCCGATACGAAAAATTATTTCGTCTTGATCTGTCCTCCAAACTAAACTTTTCTGGATAAACGTTTACCTTTTTCCTCCAACATTGTTTGGCGTCTATCAAGGGAATTTGTGGGGGGACCAAAAATCCCGCCATTTTCCCTCTCGAAATGTCGGGCCTTGTTAGGGGAAAAATCTTTTTAAGGTCTTTGATCATGACCCCTTTATATCCGCTTGAAGTGAAAGGAGGGGAAAAAGATAGAAGAGACGCTGCAATGTGGAGGTTTTTTAGAGTTTGGGGAAACCCAAATCTTCCTGGGGGTCTAGATCCCCCCGGGAAACCCGGGTCCCTTTAGGAGACGGGAAGGGGTGCTGAAGGGAAAATTTTTAAATCTTTTCCCTTTTTTCTCGGTTTTGGTGCCGGAGGCAGGGGGAAAAAATCTGGAAAATTGGCAGGTTTTTGATTTTAGGGTTTCCTTTTTTTAGGGTACCACCCCTGGTGTTGATGTGAGCAGATTGGGGGGGGGAAACTTTTTTAAACCCGAGGGTGAAAGGGTGGGGCAAAGGGTGAATTTTGTTTTTTTTTTTGGGGGGGGGGTAGGGGGGGGAGGGTTTTAACCAGGGATTGCCCTTTAATATGAGGGGTTTTAACCAAACAGGTTTACAGGTTTGCTTATAATTAAAAGGGAGTGGATGTCACGAAAAACAATTCGGGGAATACCAACCTTTTAGGGGGCAGACTTTTTTATTGCACTGAAAGTGGGGGGTTTAAAGACAGAGGGGATATAACGAGTATGGGCCCGTTTTAGAGGGCTGTTGAGATTTTTAAAATAGGCTTTTCCCCGAATTCCTTTAAAGAAAGAAATGGGGTTAGACACCCTTGAATAAAAATGATCACTTAAGACACTGGTTAAGGGAGGGATCAGATTGGGTCGGGTTTCCCCGGTTTTCCCAGGTGTTTTTAATATAAACTTTGTCTATATCTGTCCAAAGATAGCAAAAGGGAAGTATAAAGGGAAATGCAGCTCAGGTGGGTATCTCAGGGGGTGCAGAGGCTGTTTTGATAGGGTATGCTGCTTTTTGCTGCGGGGCAGAATGGCTCCCCTCCCGCCATTGAGCTCACCAACACAGGAGGCAGGGTGTATCACTCACCCACCCCGAGAGAGCTAGACGGGGGTGTATTGTGCACTTCCACAGGGTTTTTTAATGGCTGCCTCTAAAGGAGTGTTAAGCGTTGTCTCCACTACGGGTCCCCGCTTTCAGGGACGTTGGAGCCGACGCGGCCGGAGCCGAGCGCGTCACCTCTGAGCTCGGGGATTTCCCGCGCCGGGACTTTTCAAGTGCGGCGCTTCCCTCAGCAGGATGCCGCCGTCGCCGCCGCCTCCACACAGTGACGGAGCGGGGATTAGGAGCCACGGCTCGTCGGAAACGGCAGAGGAGGGAGCCCGCAGGTGTGGTGAGTGACTCTCTCAGCAACACGGCCAGTCCACTGATGTCGCAGAGGGGCTGGGGGGAAAGATGGCGCCTGTTCCCGCCGCTGAGCTCACCTCTCTATAATTCTTTTCTCTCACCGACGATTTGCGCCGTACTGGAACCGCAGGCTAGCCAGCTGCCCAGTGAAGTGGTATGGAGGGAGTTCTGCAAAGATTTTCTGTTTTTTTGGCTTATTTGTGGCCGCAGAGTAGGGGTTCCTTCAGGAGAGTGTCTTCAGTGCGTCCGCTCACATCTCCTGCCTAGGCCACGCCCCCGATTAACTTTTTCTATACATTGCTATGTCTTTTATTCAACTTTGATTTTTCTCTTCATTCATTTGAAAGACAATTCTTTTTGCTATTCACAAACATGTTTAATGATTTTTCGCTGATTTCCAGCCTGTCTAGAATCGTAATACACGTTAGGCTCAGTCCTTCTGCGCCTAAGTCCCGCACTGCGCCTCACACACTGGCGAGGCACACCGCATGTATGAGCGCACTTCGGGCGCCGACATAAATGAGGCAAAGCTTTCACTTTAGATCGGGTGAAAACGGGCGCTCCGACGCGCCGATCTTCATACATGCCGCTCTATGTTCTTACATTGGCCCACTACCATCAAAGGCTCCAATACTGTGACCCCTCCTATTTGTCTGCTACACTAAGTCAACTTTTTTCCAAAAATTAGTAATCAGGCCACAATCAGACCTTAGCCCCTAACATGACTCAACTACAGAACTATCTGCCTTTGAGCAAACTACCTTTATATTCCCTAGTGGTTCCCTTACTAGGGTCTCTAGAGTTAACTATCTTCTAACTTATAGTGCACACACACAGCTAACACTGCTTTTGTGGTCTTCCACACATATTAGACACTTCTTGTCCTAGATTATTAGCAGTAACCCCGCCAGCACTGTCCACACTGTAACTTTTTCCAGCTCCTGTTTGGCAAAGTAGCCAAATTGTACCACCCTCAAAGACTAACCTACTTATAACAGATAACCCTCTTTAACAGTTACGTACAGGTCCGTATGATATCTTTTGGCCTCTGGTCCACCACTGCTTCAACAGCTGTCATCCCCTAACCTTCTCTGTGAAAGGACAGGCTTGCTTATCTCTAACCTGCACTCTATCTGACAGATCTAGTGGATCAACCACTCACTCTCAATTTACAGCAAAGTTTTTTTATGATATATCTCCTCTTAGCTGCTCCTCCCTATAGAGTGGTAGAACAATGTGCTGGCATCACGACACACAGCTTTCAGCTAGCACCAGGGACTTTTAGGGCATGTCCCCACGGCAAGGGTTTTCGGCCGTTTTTTCAGCCGGTTTGCGGTTTTTCAGACCGCCTGAAAACACGGCCGAAAATGAGCACAATTGTGCTCTATGGACAACCCACTGCACGGGTTTTCCGCCTGGCGGTTTTGCCGCCAGCGCTCCGGCGGCAAAACATTGATTAAGCACAATCTTCCGTCCGGTTTCCGGACGGAAGATGTGCTTCTCAATGGGAGGGGAGAGGGCTCTTCTCCGCTCATCGCGGAGAAAAGCCGTCCCTCCCGCGGCCGTGGGGACGGGCGCAAAACAGGACTAATACCGGCCGGCAAACCGGCCGGTATTTGTCCTATGCCGAGTGAACGCACCCTTAGGGGCCAACCAACATCTGTCCATCCCATGTAGCAAATAGTCAGAAAATCATTTATCCTGTGTCTAGCAATTTTAGCTGGTGGTAGGCAGCATCATAACTCACTACTCAATTGGCCTGTCAAAATAAAAATAGCATATGGATTCATCAATGTTTAACCTCACAATTATATAATGATTTCCTATATTATTTGTTCTTAAATCACAAGAAAAGTCGTTGAAAAATGAGAACTTTCTGTTTATTTTTGCTACATCTGTATGTACAGTGCAACACAACAGCATGCATTTATACATGGAAGAAACATTAAAGGGGTTGTCTCAGTACAAGGATTGCTTTTCATGTTAAAGATCTTGCAAAAACAAGTCACTTTGCAATATGTGTCCATTAACAGTGTCCTATTTATTCCTAGATATCCCTCTTGTATGGACTACTCCTCAGGTCACTATAGCAACAGTCCTGTTTGATCTCTCCTGATAGGCTGCTAGCACTGGTTGCTATAGCTACAGAACTGGCTTCTACTGCAGCCTAGTAGAAGCCAGTAAACACGCCCACATAAAAAGCAATCCTTGTAGTGAGACAACCCCTTTAAACTCATTAGCAGTTAACCTCATAGTCCATATAACGGACTAGGTACAGGTTTGAAGATACATGTGCAGTTCATAGCCTGTTTGTTGGCTATCTTACTACAAAAATGCAGCAATGTATGTGAAAAGAAGGCAGAGCATTACTGCATACATAACATACAAAATCTATTTGCTTGCTGTTCGCTTCTGCAATCTCCTTTTCTACAGAAACAATTTTGCACCATGCAGCAGCATAACAAAAGCTTTCTATGAATAACACCGGTAGAAAGTATTATACAATTTTGCAGCTGTCCTGTGGGAATATATAAATTCATTGCAGAACCCATGTTGATTCAGGAGCAATATAAGTTGACAGATGGCAAGCTTTTGTCTGAAAGGTGAATTGTTTTGGTTTCTATTCTATTTAATATTGATTGCATTTCCACTTTTGATTAATATTTCTACTGTAACTTCACAATAAACATTTTTTGGTGTTTCGGGGGAGGATACAGAAAAGATTTTGTATTAAAGCAGCATAATTATTATAAATGTGTTTGTTCTCATCATTGTTTTCAAAGTGTACTTTCGGTAGCATTACATTGACTCCTTCTGGATAATTATTAATTACTCATTCCCTTTAGATCGTCAGAAAGTAGAAATTGCTACTTTATCTTGCCAATAGAATCTATTATCAGAATGAAGCATATACGTTTAATATGATACTTTACTGCCGGAGAATCTCCAATAATATGATTATGTGGTGTGGTGAATGTAAAAGGGATTTTAGAAATCCACGAGTATTACAGTGGCAAAAATGAGTTGTCTGCAAACTTCTTATTTTCTGACAAGGACTGGCTTGGTGTTATCTGAGCCCCCTTGCATTTTCAGTGATGGGCCTCTTATTGTAGCTGGGCACTTTATGTGAGTTACCACAATGTGTTTGAGGAGCACTTCTCACTGAGATGTTAAACATTATAAAGGCAACCCCTTAATAGCATAATATTGTAAGGGAAAAAGTGGCCAGTCAGGCATACCACACAAATGTAGTATTGCATAGCGGACATTAAAAAAGAGGAAATTAGATATAAATAAAGCTCAATTCACATCACCTTTGTGGTAAATCAGTATATAATCTCATAGATTGTAAACTCTTGCGAGCAGGGCCCACACACCTTTTGTCTCATCTGTAAGTAGCTCTCACTGTGTAAGTCAATTACGCCGCGTGGACAGGGGCGGGAGCAGGGGGGCCGGCACATAGACTATCATTACTGGCGGTGCGTATACGCCGCTAGTAAATGACCCTGCACTTCTCTCCCCGCTCGGCAGATTCTCCGAGCAGGGAGAGGAGATGTATTCCATAGTTCTCTATGAGAACTGTAGATTACTGTAATTACTGGGACGTATTCCAGCCGTAATTCGCGCAGTAGGGCGGAAATTACGGACTGAAAAATGTCCCCTTTTAAAGCCTTTTGAAAAATGGGCCTTTAAAGTCGTCCTTTTTTTCTGAAAAAAAACCCTTTAATTGTAAAGTGCTGCGGAAAATGTTTGGGGGTTTAAAAAATAAAGATTAATTTTTATTTTTAAAGTTTTGGGAATGTTTCAACACATTTTTTAGACTTTAACCCCATTTCCCAAAACAAACCTATTTTTTTGTCATGTTTTTTTTTTCCCCCCCCGTTTTTCTTTTGAACCAGAAAATTTTTTTTTTTTTTTTCTACTATGTAGACATAAGAGAGCTTTTTTTCTGTGGGGGTATTTTTCTAATGGTGTCATTTTCTGTACTTTAAAAAAACTAGGAAACAGGGGAAAAAAAATTTAAATTTTTGGGGGAAAAATTAAAAAAAATGTACTTCCACAAGTTTGCGAGGGGGTTTTTCTTTTAAAGCTTTTTCGTTTTTTCAGTATAAATGGTGTGTTATCTGTATTCTAAAAGGGTATTTTTCCACACTTATTTTTTGGGGGGCCCCTTTTGCCAGTAATTTTTTTCGGCGTACCGCTCCCACTACAAGAGAAAAGCCCCCCCCAAAAAAATTTCGGTAATCCCTAGTTTTCAAAACTGCGGGAGTAAAAAACCCCAATTAAATGAGACACCCGGTCCCCCCTGGCCCTAAATTCGGGGTGCACGTAAAAACCCCAATTAAACCATGTGAAATTACCCCACAGGGTTTAAACAATCTGAAAAACCCAAAAAAAGTGGGAACTTGTGTATTGTTTTTTAATTTTTTTTTTGGAAAATTTTGGGAAAAGGGGGGGGTGATGAACCTTTTTATTTTTTCCGTATGAAAACTGTATAAGACTTTGTTGCCCATAGCAACCAGAGATCCCCATACATTTTTTCAGAGCACTATATGAAATGAAAGGGAGCTCCGATTGGTTGCTATGGGCAACAAGAAAAGTCTTCGACCAAGACAGTTTTCATACATGCCCCCACAATATATATATATATATATATATATATATATATATATAAATATATATATATATATATATATATATATATAACACTTTTAAAAAAAAATATTTTTTTTACTTTTACTTTGAGTCCCCCTAGGATACTTGAGCACTAGGGGGTGCAATCGTAGTATAGTCTGTTGCATTGTGTAAACAACGCAATACAGTATACAAACATGGCAGTTATCCCACTTCCTGCCTCGGGCAGTAAGTGGTAAAATGGGAAGCATAGCAGCGATGGAAGCCTTCACAAAGCTTCCAGCTGGCATAGAAACACAGGGGTGCTAATCAGACTGAGAAACAGTGGCGACAGGGATCATTATGATGAACTCACACGTCAAATATTTGTAAGGGGTCAACGGCCTTTTGGCATACAAAGCAACAAAACATATATATGAATGGGCAAGTAGATAATACATGCTATTATGCTATTTATGTCTCTGTATGTAAATATACTGATCAAGTACATGTGAATTTGTTAATATGTGTAGTTCCAGGAGACCGTATAATGTCTCGACCTAGATGATATATATATATATAATATATATATATATATATATATATATATATATATATGATATATTTTTATATATATCTATATATATATATATATATATATATATAGTAAGCTGCCCGGCTCAGCTCTAGGATGCCGTCTGGCCTGTCCCTTGGGTTTTCTCGCTTGGGATCGCCGTCTTTGTCGAACGATATTGGCACACCGACACGAGGCTTCTCTTTATGGCTTCAGACCACTTTTATTTAGGCACACAGTGACATGAAAACAAACACATAAAAAATAAATCCTTGGCCGTCTTGCACACTAAACTTATACACAGAGTCCCTCTCTGTCTAGGGTCTGTGCTATCGCACAGCCCTCCAAAAACATAAACAGTGCTCACTGTATGTCCGGCTTTCTGTTAGCCACTGGGGGACAGAGCTCTCTTCCAGCTCTGCTGCGCCCACAACCTGGGTAGCAGACACGCCCCCCGGCATCACCTGGTGTACGAGGCTTTTTAGTACTGCCAGAGATGGGTCCAATATCGAACTGGGAACCCCAGTGACCTGGAATGCGGGGACCAGCCATCCACCCGACACTATAGCGTGTCCTGAATAAAGGCCACCCCACCTAGCTGCCTCGCAGTATTCTAGCCGCACCATAAGGTCAAGTAGTATAAACACTCCTGACCCAATATAGGTGGCTTTTCCCCACCGAGCCCAGTTCCTCGGCGGCGCATCTGCAGAGGGTCTCTGGCCATAGACCCTCTAGTGGCAGGATCATGCGCACAATATATATATATATATTTTTAATATATATATATATATATATATATATATATATATAATATTATATATTATATATATATATATTACAGTATACATGTTAGGACTGTTAAAATCTAAGTAAGTAGCAGTTCTGTTTCGATTAATCTTACAACATATCTTTGTAGGATATGAGCTTTGTGTTTTTTTCCAAGGCTCTAAATGTCAAGTATGGAGGCACGTAATAACTGTATGGAACAGTGAGAACCCATAGCAGGCTATAGATCCCATATTGTCAATCCATGTACATGAGCATGAGGCCTTAGTGTTTTTCTCATTTCTTCTCAGTTGGTTATTTGTAGTGTTCTGACCGATACGGTTGGCTATCGACATTTTGGGCGGATAGTCGTAGTCGGCCACAATCGATAAGGTTTTTCGAATAGTGAGAGTCGATTATGAGCGATGACCTTTTAAAGTCTATGGGAGAGCAACAACCCTTCATTTTACACCCAAACAGGGCTGGAGGAAAGAAGCTGGAATTCACAGCCACAACAGTCAAAAGGATACATGCTACATCTTCAGGCACAACACTTAGGCTATAATAGCCACAGAAAAAAAGTCCACCACACCATTCACTATCCCTGTCTTGTACACAGCATGACCCTTAAAATGCATCACCCACAAATTAAAAAGTGCCAGAAGGCAGTATTCTTTGAACCATCATTATACTTGAACTGGACATTGAATATCCCTGTCCTGGAAACGCAGCATGACCAAAAACCTGCATGACCCGCAGATTAAAAAGTGCCGAGAAAGTAGTCTTTGACACCATTTAGTTGAACTGGACATTGAATATCCCTGTCCTGGAAACGCAGCATGAAGCCCAAAACCTGCATGACCCCAGATTATAAAAAGTGCCGGAAAAAGGAACAAGGTCTTTCAACACCATTTGTTGAACTGGGACATTGGATCTATACCTGTCCTGGACGCAGTATGGCTATTAACCTGTCTGACCCCCAGATTAAAAAGTGCTGGGGAAAAGGAGTTTTCAAACCCCAATTTTAGTTGAATGGACATTAACTACAACTGTCCTGGACCGCAGTATGACCATTAACCTGTCTGACCCCCAGATTAAAAAGTGCCGGAAAAGAGGCGTCTTTCAACCACATTTTTAGTTGAACGGACATTGACAAAACCCTGTCCTGGACCGCAGCATGACTCTTAACCTTTCGGACCCACCAGATTAAAAAGTGCCGGGAAAAGGAGTCTTTCAACCACCATTTTAGTGTTGAACTGGGACATATACTTTCCCTGTTCCTGGGGCACAGTATGACCATTAAACCTGTCTGACCCCAGATTAAAAAGTGCCGGGAAAAAGGAGTCTTTCAACAACATTTTAGTTGTACTGGACATTGACTTATTACCTGTCCGGGCCACAGCAATGACCCAGGGGCCAGAGTTACAGTGGGGTGCGGTGGAGCCCAGGCTGGCGTTCTGTCATCTATTAAACGCAGGTTAAAATGACCTGATGACGCAGCAACAAAAAAACTGTCGTGCTGAAGCAGTGTGCATGAGCTGAAGGTGTGGAGAACTCCAGCCTCCTCAGTACACAGTCAAGACCTGGGTAGCGCTTGCCCCTCCGTAATGATGAGTGCGGACCAACGTGAACTTCACATGGAATACTGGTGGTTAAAGCTCCTTGTTTCCACCAGGTGCCCTTTTTCTTGGCATTCTTTTTACTCATTTTACTCAACGTGCTGGATGGGGAAATTGTCTGGTATTTGTTCTCTGTCCGTGGCTCCATACTCCATGTCCTCTGAAAACCTAATCTTGTGAAGTTTTCCTGTTACTTTCCTTGTAGCTATTAGAGGATTTTTTTTACCAGTAGCTATTTTGTAATTGCAAGTTTTTTAGTAGTTTATTTCAGAAAACATTTTTGAAAATAGGATGGAATCCCACCATGGTCTTTGTTTCTTTTTTTTTATTGTATTAATTGGGTTGTCTCAATAAGGGATTGATAGCTATGTTAAAAGATCTTGCAAAAAAACAAGTCATTTTGCAATATGTGTCCATTAAACAGTGTTCCTACCTATCCTTGTTTCTGACAGCACCATCACCTTGAGCACTCTGACAATTGTGAAGGAACAATATGTCTGTTAGAAAGAAACAACATTTTTTTATAAATAGGACCTGTAGTATAGCTGCATATTTCAAAGCAAAATGGCCCCCAAAAATTCAAAGCATGGACCCGTTGAGCCACTTTTGGACAATTGTGAAGAACAAATGTCTGTTAGAAATAACATTTTTTTTTATAATAGGAAACCTATAGTATTGCTGCATTTCAAAGCAGCATGACCCAAAAAAATTATAAAAAGACTTCTCAGCCATGTTCAAAAGTTTGGGGGAGGAAGAATGCCACAATTCTGTTCAAAGGGACCCTGATTATTGCTGTATCTCACAGCTACAATGACCCAAAATTATAAATATATGACTTCTCAGCCACTTATACAAATTGTGAGGGAGGAAATGCACAATTCTTTCCAGAGGACCATAATTTATAGCTGTATCTCACAGCAACATTGACACTCAAAACCCATTGCCTATGTGAAAAACTTTCTCTTAAGATAAAGTGAGTAAATTGAATCGGTGTTGTCATAAAACCTTGCTGTCTTTTACAGTCTCCTCACAGCAAAACCGTCAAAATGAACTGTTGGGAAGGAAAAGAGAATAAAAATTGCAAGTATAAGAAATGATCATTATAAAAAACATTTTTCAAGTGGACCTTTCTGTTTGAAGAGGAATGTGAAGTAGTCCGGGCAACTACTCGGGTGACCTCGGTAAAATTGGGGCCAAAAACTATCAGAGATCCCATGCCTGATTCATCTTGATGAATGTCAACTCTCAGATTTGACACTGGCTTGCTGGGAGGACCAATCACCTCTATGACGTGGACGAGCAGCTGGGCCATTCGTCCATTTTGGATAACCAGAAGTCTATTGGGTCCGGAACACCATACAAAAACATCGGTGTTGAGACGCTGATCGTCGTGCCCCATGATCTTAAGCTGATCTCTGAGTGGTGGATGTGTGCCCTGCATTGCATTGCGTTGGTGTGGTCGGTAAACAAAAGATGCCAGAGGTCACCCATTAGGCTTCTGCCACCCTTGGCCGCTGCTGCCGCTACGCCTATTGGCACTCTTACTGCTGTCACGTCGCTGATGTTGTTCCACCGTGACATTTGGGGGAAACGTGAAGCAGACGCAAACGAGGCTCAGTTGATCAATCAGGCAAGGTCTCCATTTCAGCATTAAACTCTCTATTTGGGTGCGGTGGGAGAAAAGTTGCTGAGTATTGTTTCTTGTACCGGGGATCCAGGAGGGGGGCCACCCAGTAACTGTTGTTCATTTTGATGGCCTTTTAATGCGTGGATCACGTTGGGGAGGAAATGGAGCATCGGAGACTTCATGTGAGAGATGGAGCCTTGATTCCAAGCCTCTGGGTCGAGGGGGCACTAGCAAAACTGATCTTCCTCATCTTCCTCCTCGCCTCAAATTGCGTCAACCTCTTTCCAAGGCAGGGACGTCGGTAACATCGGTGTATAGAATACTCCTCCTCCTCCGCTGCCTCCGGCACAGCTTCAACACAATCGCTGACTAGCCTGCGGACAGATGACCCTGAGAGCTGATGCGCCACCTATGCACTGAGCTCTGGACCCCGAACCACTGCCTAATGAAAGACCGATGAAAATTGTCGAATGAAACTGTCGGGCATGTGGATTTGACGGAGCGGAAAAGGCTCCGTGTTCCGTAATCTGTGTTCCGTCTCCTCCTCCGTCGCTGGCGGGACCTGTTGTTTCAGATGTGCTCCAAACGATCGTTCCAGAAACTAAGATCACCCAATGCTTATGCCAAGGGCATTGTCCGCACTGACCATTTTGGTGGCTTCTTCAAAATGGCAAGGATGGTGCAGTGCTCTTTCAATGCCTCCACTCTCGGTGGCTCGAACACCCCGAGGTCCGCACCGCTGCTTGTCAGGCCAAGCATGTGTCACTTGTTACTGCGTGAATGGCCTTGCGCTGCTCCACAATGCTGGAGCATGTGGAGGGTTGGATTTCAACGTGTTGCCACATCACTTTGAGACGGTTGACGGGGAGGCCGAGCTGACGTTGCAATGGCAGCCAGGCGGGACGAAAGCAGGGTTTTGGAACGGCGGAAGTGCGAAACTTTAGACTTCGAGTATCCTCAGCAGGCAGTCAGACCCGCGGTAGCTCTTTAGAAATTTGGACGACATGGTTCATTACATGTGCCAGGCAAGGGATGTGCCCTCCAGTCCTACGTTTAAGGGCGGCCAGCAGATTTCGCCCGTATGCACACCACCTTGCTGGGCACAAGTTCTTGTCACCCAGCAAGCGCTCTGTCTCGTTGCGGAGAGCCGTCCACAGCTCCTGACATGTGGTGTGGACGGTCTCCAAGGACAGATTAATTTCAACACGGCCTGGCTTCGCTGGGCAAGTGATGCCACCAGAGGGACCTAGGGGGAAACAACCCTGCACCTTCCCTGGGTTTTGAAGAGCGTGCGCCACTGGGACTGAGAGCCACATACCCCCAGGGACATCACTCAGCTCACCCAGTGAGCTGTCACAGAGATATAGCAGGCCTTGGCCGTGCATACTAGTCCATGTGTCAGCACAGATGCCAGACAACGCGCTTTAAATTTTAGAATGACACTTTGGCTGGCAGGGCAGGGACGGTTTTTCTGGCAAAGAAATGCCTTGCTCGGCATCTGGTATTGGGGGCAAGCAAGGGCCATGACGTGGCGGAAACCCTCTGTGTCCACCAGACGGAAAGGCAACATTTCCCAAGGCCAAAAGCCTGCAATGGCGACTTGTCAGCTTTTGGCTGGTGGTTTGGGTTAAAGTGTTTTTCTCTCTGACTCCCAAACCCTGGAAGACGAAGGCTGGCTGCTAGGATGGCCACTGTATGGCGTGCAGGGTCGTCAAAACTGCGGAAGGAAGAAGGGGTAGGATGGGGTCTCTGGTGGAGCTGGTGGTACTAGGGCGACGCAGTGGAGGCTGAAGCGGAGGCTGATCCCTGATCATTGACTTCTGAGAGGACAATGCGGCAGCTGGAGGAAAGTTGGTGGTGGCGGAGGAGGCGGAGACTAGAGGGTTTGTGACAGTGGTTGGAGGCCCGGCGCTCGGTCTGGCCTTTTTTGGCCCAAGTGTGGGGAGGAGCGTTGCCTCCATTTCATAACTCATGCATTCGTGCATGTGAAGACATGTTGGTGTGATGGTTAACCACCTAAGGTTTCTTGCCTCTAACTTATGCGTTTTACGGCAAAGGCGGCATATGACATCGCTGGTGAATCTGAGGGGCTTGGTCAAAGAAGGCCAGGCTTGAGAGGTCTGGACCTTTTGACGGCGATATGCGAGGAAGGAGCGGGGTTTGCGCTGACCGGGGTGGCGGAATCATTATCAGCGGACTTCTGCGACGCCTCTCCCTTTTTGAGGCGGAACCCGTACTGCACATAATACCCCATCATCTTCCTCTCATCCAGCGAATGAAGCGCTTCGCAACAAATTCTGCTGAAATGACCACGTTGGATCCGCAATGTCGTCATCATCATCATCAAAACAAGGTTGACTTCGGTAGTCTGACATTCTGCATCCAGGAGTGCGGGCATACAAGCAAGAGAGGGACTACCAAGGCGTTGACGGACCGCCGGGATTTTGCCGTTTGACTCCCCCCCACCCCAGCTTCCTTCTCCTCCTCTGATGCAGCTAGTAACTGGGCGTCAGATGCAGAGAAAAATCATCCTCTTTGGCCTCTTGATCTTTTAACATGCCTTCTGACCCCCAACCCGCATTTTGTCATCAAAGAGTCTTCAGAAATGGATTATCCCAGTGGTTGGGTACATGGTTGACATTTGGGCTGCTTCATGTTGGACGGGATGTGATGATGCTGATGAGACGTTTGTGGCGTGATCTGGGAGGTCGAGGAGGTAAGGTCTGCTGGATTGCAGGTGGCATTAACCACTGAAGGGACAGATTGGCGGACGCTGTTCGTTACTGAGATTACCAGGGCCTCTGCGCCCAGCGATGACAGTGTGACGGTCCGGCAATGTTGATCCGCTGGGCCTGCGTGTTTTGTAGGGCCAGCGCTGGAAGGAGCACCTTCTCTCGTTACCTCTCCCTCCATGTCCTACCCCCCTCTTTGCTCGATTACCATCTGAATTTCGCTCCATTTCAGAAATATACAAAATTTGAAGAATGGTATGGAAGAGTGTTGGAAAGTTCTTATTAAAAGACGGGGCCAAAAATCACAGGCTATTCTCATTCCCTAAATCAAAACAAAATTGCTGGGATTCAAATTTAACTGCAAAGTAATTCTATCAAGTCAACAAATATGGATGGGCAAAAGTGCAAAAAACAAGTATCTTGTAATGTAAGTTCGTATAATAATAGGTTATTTTTTTGGGCACCTATCATTCTCTGTGGTGACTAAAAAAATTGCAGTTTTCACATTAAGTGCAAGGTCCTCAATGAACAAAGCTTGCGCCCAATGTGCGCCAGTCAAAAAACACCGTATCTGAAATTTATTCGGATATTACAAGGTATTTTTGGCACCTATCAACTGTGCTGACTTGCTGGATTTCTTATTTAAGTAACGGTGTAGATATCAAACAAAGGTGGATTGGGCAAAATTGAAATGAACACCTATCTGAAAATGTATGTATGATAATAAAAAGTGGAGGTTTTGCACCTAACAAAGAGACTGCAGTTACTAGAAAGATGTGAATCCTATAAGTTAGGCTGCCAATAATCCAGAGGAAATATTTCAATAGGAGCAAAATGTTAATAATAAAGCTTTGCAATGTCTTACACTAAGTCTTGGTGAATTTTATACAGTATTCTTTATAGAGTTGTCTGTGTTCGCCCGCGGGGGCCCCCCCTTCCGGCTCCCCCCGTGGACTCTACAGCAGTAGTTGCCTCCTTTAAAATTCTCTACCTAAACTATATTAAAAATCTTCCATCTCTAATCTAACTAAGTTGTGTAGGCTCACAGCTAAATGTAGAGGTTTCTCTGTGATGAAATATATAATTTCGGTCTGAGTGTTTGGACACAAGCAGAGCGCCGTCCGTCTGTATGAGCGCTGAGAGACTCACTGAGGCTGAAAGGAAAACGCTGTTCTATGTAAAACGAGGGTCATGTGATTTTTCCAGCCATCGCAACCATACACATCCAGTAATGAAGTCGCACAACATCCCACCCTGCTCTATTCTGTATCTGATTTGCTGGCCGGCCCCAAAATTACAGGAAGCGCCGAAAAAAAGGCGCGATCTAATAGATGATGACAGATTTTAACCTAAATTATCGCATGGATCTAAAAAAATCCGATCACCATAAAAACTGTGCCGATTTCAACTTTGTTGATAAAAATCGCTCAACACTAGTTATTTTCTATTACTTGATATTCAATGGCCTTTTTGCTTTCTAAATTTTTTTCATTGGTAATTTATTACTTGAATATTTTATATCACGAGGGACCATTGACTTATTTCACCTTTTTTTTTTTTTTTAGCTAACTTAACACTACACTTAAATTTGTTGTGATGATATTCTATACATTATCTTCTATCAGACACAGATTTATTAAATCCAAGTGGTAATTAAAACCTAACATATGCAATAATATGCATATAGTTACAAATTATTTTAATTTTACACTCATCAATGAAATTGCAACTCCGAGAAGAACAGTCTTGGAACTATGGAAATCGCAGGATCAATAGACATGTTAATGATTTGCAAATGGTACAAAACAAGACAAAAAATTACAAAATATTCAAAACATCTCGATTTATCCAATATTGAGTATGAGTGCTACGTGCAAAAAGATGGTCTTACGTATCTTGGATAGCTGTCAATGAGGTTATTAATGGTTGCCTGAGGAACAACATGCCATACTGAATCCACTTGGGCATACAAATCAATAAGATTGGCTTTTCCTAGTATCCTTTGTGCTACATAGGAGATGTACTAGCCAGATGTGCTAGATTTTCGACAATTCCAGAGATGCTGCTGGCCCTAATAGTAGGCTTAGGCCACATAGACTGCTCACAACAAAAGGCAGCCTGGAATTGTCCTGTTTAAAAAAATGGCTTCTTTAACACTTTGGAGAAATGGCTAGACAACTAGTTCCACAAACAAATTCATTTAATGCCAATCTGTTTAGTGTACCTGAATGAAAACTAAAGGGGTCTGGTTACTGTCATTATTCCACCCAACACCATAATCCCGAAAGTAGGATTGGGAGACATTTCTGTGCAAAGGCCTCTTTATTGAATTGTCCATGTGGTCTCCAGACCAATATCTGGCTATCATCTCAATGCACCTCTTGCTGTCATTCTAGTCCGTCATTGTTCTCCCAACTACTAGGACACAAAAAATTGAACAGTTCTGCCATCTCGGCCTAGGCGCATAGCCATCTGCCACAGTGATAAACTAAGGTCTCGAACTTCAAGGATTCTGTCCCACTCAGTTTGAAAATGGCAATGTGACATCAGCATGTGGATGAACAGGAAACACTACATAATCATCCGATGCTACTTGATCTGATTTTTGAGGCTTCATGTGGCTAAAAAACTTTGCATTCAGTCTGACTTTTTATACCCCTCGCACAAGCCCCAGTTTGAAGCGAGGCGCTTGAAAATTTGATCATTTGCAGATCTGAGTGATTTTTCCTACTTCACTGATAACTACATAACCTTATGACTTGTCCTTCTCGGTGCTGCTATTTCATTGTTGATGAGCGTATGTTGAGATGTTTGCGTTATGCTACTCTCTTTCACTTCCAGAGCTGGTCTCAGTGTTTTTGGAAGTTATTTCTAGAGCTATTTCTGGAGTTATTCACATCTAAATCATCTAACTCTTCTATAAACCAGGTATACCATTTTCTCCTTACATGTCCGCTTTTCTTAACTTTTGCTTAGGATTGTTAGCCTTATTTAGGTTCTAAGAATGCATGCACCTTTTGTAAATTGCATTGATATAACCTAACATTACTTCATCTCAAGACACGTTTCCAAGGTAACTATCATATACTGCCAAGCTAGGCGGCGAAACGTATGGCGAGGCAGTTTGTGGCAGGTCGCATGTCTCTTATTCCTGGGTAATATAACTTTACATTTGTAATTATATTTTTACGATTTGATATTTTCTGCAGTGCATCTGGTGTATATTTATGTCACTTGATATATTACTATTGTAATTTATACTATGATGCATTGTGGTTAATTTATTTTGTTTGTTGTCCCAGTGTTTTAAGTGACATACTGTCCTGCTTGTTTGTACTGTGCATGATTTTTAACTGTTTTTTAGCTGTGATTAAAAACATTGTGTCAGTTTTGTGAAATGTATTTGTTATAATAAAGTTTATTATGGATTTTTGACAATTTTATATAGTATTTTTGAGTCATCATTTTGTTTTGGTTTATATTCGGTATATTTATGGTAACAGTTGTTTATTTGACCTGCTACTGAATTGGTATTACAGTGTAAGTGGCAAACTGCAGGCTTGTGGTCAAAGAATCTCTTATACTGGAACTAACCAACAATTCTAACTCTGCTTCTTCACAGAACTGAACAGAACTGGCAGTACATGGCAGACCCTCCTTTTAACTATGTAACCTACAGCTCCTCTTCTACCTTCACAGTAATTGGCTGCAGGGCCAGTCATGTTTTCTCCCTCTGCCAGCTTTAAAACATCCGTGCCCCAAATAAAATGCTTACTCATGTTAACTCTTCCTGAACCTTGTACACCATATACAGCAAATACATATATACAAGGAGCATTACCCCATATATACATCCTGTTTGTAGGAGTGGTCCCACCCCTGACACTATATAAGAGAGACATTACAACAGCCAGTCTCTACCCACTTTGTAGCAGTGCTCAGAGAAAATTAACAACTAGATACAAGCTGGAAAAAAAAAGCAGGATACATTCATAAAATGACCAGAAACATTGCTGTTTCTCCTGTAAGCTCAGAACTAGAGATGCATGATATATTTATGTCAATGTAAAATTTAACCTGATTCCAAGCAAAAAGCTACCCTAACCTTCACCTTGAAATGCATTTAAGATTAGGGTTAAGATTTTTTACTGGCTATAGAGGATTAACTAACCATTCCACAACGTCACCGGTGCTTTCTTGCTCCTGGTGAGGTCCAGCATCACCTGTCACTCTATGCATTGCATTACTTCTGATTGACTTTGTGAAATGGTAAGATAACCCTTAAAAGCTAGTTAAAAACCTGAATCAAACCAATTTTAGGGTTAGCGTGAGAGAAGAATATTGTTCCGAGCCAGTCTTTTCTTTTATTACCGAAAATATACCAGGTATATGTTTATAGCATATGCTGAGGTTAATTAGTAACATTTATCCATTGAGGTGTCAGGTTGTCCAGAGGCCATTTACTCACTGTGACTGTGTGGAAGCAACTGAGCGACATTCCCACTTTGGAAGGTATTTAGGTGGTCTTAGGGTAGAGGGAACAGGTTAAGTATATGTGTGATTTCTGTGTATGTATAGAAATATAATAACATTACAGTAGACCTTGTATGTGTACATATTAATATTCTAGGAGTGAATATACAAGTAGATAATACATGCTATTTATGCATGAGTCTCTGTATGTAAATATACTAATGACCAAGAGCCACATGTGAAATTGTTAATATGTTATTATGTGTATATATATATATATATATATATAGATATATATATATATATATATATATTGTGGCGGACCGGCTACATGTAGTTGCCTGTTTCGGCCACTAGGTGGAGATATACCAGAGTGGTATATGCGACATGCCACCAAGGATATGTGGCCTTGGTGGAATAGGAGCCGGTCATATGTATTGTCAGCCACACTAAGTGGTTGGCAACGGTGGATCGTTAGCTTGGCTTTTCAGCGTTCTTGGGGTCGGCTCTTATTGGAGTAGACAATGTGTCGGGTGGGTGCCTACTCCCCATGTTCCCACGTACCCATGTTCCCGTGTTCCAGCACATGTTTTTGGCATGGCCTTGGAGGCCTACAAAAGCCTGCTGCTCCAGGTAATCAGGGGGTGTGGTCAGCTGCAGTTTGGAGCAGCAGTGGAGCAGGTGAGAGGAGGCTCTGAACCCCCAGGCTTGAGGAAGCCGAAACCAGTGGAGACTGGGGAAGTTGTTGCTGGTGGTGCTGGATGGTAGATCCAGACCACAGGTAAGAGAGGCAATTTAATGTTTAGTTAGTGGCTAGACGGCTGAGGATTTTACTTATGTTTTTGATGTTTGTGTTCTGTATACTGGACCTCAATAAAGCTGGTTGAGGCCAGTGTTAAAGGAAAAGATCGTGTGGTGTGCCTTTTCCCCTTCCCAAAGGGCGATCCGGAGCTGAAGCCCCCCCAGCCGGGCCCCCCCAAGATGGGGGCCCGAAGGTAGTGAGTTTAAATAAAATATATATGTATAAATTATTTTGCTGGTATATATAAAAAAATAAAAATATTTAATAAAATAAAAATATATTTATATATACTTTTTAAAGGGGGCCTTTTTCCTTTTTTCCCCATCTCTAAAAAAGCAAAGGCCCAACAATGGCGAAAAATTTAATAAATTAAAATTTAAATAATATATATATATTATATAAAATATATTACACTGACATTGGGGAAAATTCTTTTGTCCAGAGAGGGGAGAAACAGGTTTGTGTATATTTGGTCACTTCTTTTTTAATGTTCAGTGTTGTTCTTCAGTATATTTTTTTCCTGCATAATAAATGTTTGTCACACTTAATGTTTCAGACGAAAACAAATTTAAATATAATGCAAACATAACACAAACAAACACAAGGGGCAATATATGAACTCCCATGCCGGGGGCACCTTTCCCCGGTTTTCCCGGGCAAAATTTGCGCCTTTTTATGTCGGGCCGGGGCGCGCTCATACCCTTTTAAAAATGGTGCCTGCCAGTGTTTGAGGCGCAGGCGGGGACTTTGGGCAGTGCCGCGGGCCCTTTAAATTTCGCCCCCCGGGTATGACTCATAATGCGGGCAAAAGCCGCCGCCCTGCCATGGGGGGGCATGGGGGGACGGGCGCTGCGGCGCGCCCCTAAGATCCCACCGAGGAGGTGGCTCATCATGCGGGAAAAGTTCCCGGGCCCTCGCCATGGTGGGGCTCAGGGCGGGGACAGGGCGCAGTGGGGGGACATGGGGGTTTTGGTGGACGCCCTCACTGTATTCCGATAGAGACGCGGGAAAAAAGCGAGAAATCTTTAAAGATTCGGTGCGGGTTAAAAAAAAAACGCCTTTATAAAGGGGGAAAACATTTCAGAAAAAGAGCTCAAACCTCAAAAAAAAAAATACAAAAAAAAATCATTTTCTAAAATCAGAACGGCGCAATATCAAAAAATAGAATTGGAAATTCCCGGGAAATACAGAAATTTTAAAAATTTCTGAAAGCTATTCTCATTGGTCGCAAAACCGGCAATCAGAATAGGAGGCAGTGAACCATAAAACCTTGGAGAACAATTGCCAAACAAAATAAAAGGCGGGCAGTTCAAAAACAGTAAAAATGCAGAAAAGATGATTGGCTGAGCTGGGGGGCTTGGTATTCGGCCAATCAAATAGGGGCGACAGGGACCCTTATAGTAGGGAGAAGTTTAACCCAAAATAAAAATAAGGCGGGACAGTTCAAAATACGTAAAATGCGAAAAAGGATTGGTGACTGCGGTGGCTTGTCATCCCAGCCAATCAGGCGAGAAAACTTCTCCCATTTATCATTAGAGATGGGGCATGCAATCTCGGCTCTAGGGCCGTGCGGCAGGGAGTAAGAATAAAAAAAACATTTTATTAAATGTAAAATATTTTCTGAAAAAGAGCAAAAACCCTTCTATAAATAAATCTTAAATCCCTAACAACGCGTTTGTCGCCGAGCCCCGGTGCTACAGGAATTGCAATAGAGAACTTGCTGGGAGGGGGGTTGCGGGTCCAAAACATCCCGGGGTCGGTTTGGTTTTTTTTGGGGAGGGGGTGGGGTTTACACGACATTTTTCACGCCTCATTTTAAATGCGGAGTTTTTTTTAAAGAAAAAAACCCCTTTTGTTTCCCCGTCACTAATTTTCTGCCATTCCCAAGATCCCGCCATCTCCCCACATCACGTTCAGTAAAAATCACCAAGACAAATTTCTTTTTCAGAACTTCTCACCTTCATATGACAATACCCCTAAACAGTCCCAAAACAACAACTACACATGGAGCAAATATACCGGATGAGTGAGTTACTAAACCCTCCTCAAAACCAAGACCCCAAACATTTCACTTTAAAGGGTCAAATAATCGCCAGCCCTGACCAAACCACCCCCCCATGTGACCATCGCTGTACACAGGCTCTGATACATATACCCCGCCAACAGTGACCAATAGTGGGGGAACCATGTACACAGGCTTAGGCGATATTACCCCATACAGTGCCCGAAGTGGTGTCTAGTTGTTGTAACTCTGAGAAATATAATGATTAAACGCATTAATTTTGTAACTCACCGGAGACGCTTTTCTGATCACGTCTTTTACTTTCCCCCTTTTCTTTTCCCTCCCGGGTTTACACCTTCATTCGATTGCTCCCCCGGCCCAAAACTTTGTCCTGAGGATTTGGACACAAATATCTTAGAATCCTCACATTTCCAGAACTCCTTAATTATAGGGATGCATCCCCCCATAAAGGGATAAGGGCACTGAACAGTATATGGGGCCCCAGGCAGTTATAGGGGGCACAGCAGTAATAGGGTGGGACAGGCAGTATATAGGTGGGACAGGAGTAATGGGGGCACAGGGGAGGGATATAGGGGCACTGAGGCTATAAAAGGGGGGACTGAGGCAGTAAATGGGGGCCCCCGGCAGTATTTGGGGGGACAGGCAGGTATATGGGGCAAGCAGGCTATGGGGGCCCCAGGCGGGATATGGGGCCCCGGCAGGCTATGGGGGGCCCCCGGAGGCGTAGGGGGGCCACAGGCAGGTTTTAAAGGGGGCCACAGCAGGTATATAGGGCCCCAGGCAGGGTAGGGGGGGCCACAGGCAGGCATTAAAGGGGATCAGGCAGCTATGGGGCCACAGGGAGGGGTTGGGGGCCACGGCAGAATATGGGGCCCCGTCAGGCTTATAGGGGCACAGGCGGATATGGGGGGCCCCAGGCGGGGTAAAGGGGGGGGCCACAGGGAGGGGGTATGGGGGGCCCCAAAGGCAGGCATTATAGGGTACAGCGGGAAGGGGGGAAGGCAGATTGGGGGCCCCAGGCAGGGGTAATAGGGGCAACAGCAGGATAAGGGGGGCCAAAGGCAGGGATATGGGGGCCAAGGGCAGGGGAAAAGGGGGAAAAAGGCAGGAATAGGGGGACAGGCAGGGGTATGGGGGCCCCAGCATGGGTAGGGGGGCCACAGGCAGTGGGGGGGCCACGGCAGGCATTATAGGGGCATGAGGCAGGTAAACGTTTAAAAATAAAACTTAAATACCTTTAACCCCCCCGGCGGCGCGCTTTTCCCTTTACCCCGCGCTCCCCGGCGCCCCTTGGGCGCCGGCCTATGAGCGCTGTGCGCCCAGGAGGGGCAGCGTCGCTGTCACGTATCGAGCTGGGGGGCTGGGGCTCACGGGGCCCGGGGGGTCCCAGCGCTGTGGGGCCCGGCCCCCTTCGGTGTCGGACCTGCGGGTCGACATGTCTGGGGGGCGGGAGCGCTGCTCTCTGCTCCGCGAAGCCCGGGTGTGTGGCGTCCATGGGACGCACTGCACTAAAGGGCCAGCCCCGGTGCTCCGGCCCCGGGGCAAGGTGGAGGGGAGACTCGGGGCACGGGTGTTTTTTTTCGGGGCCCGAGCCCAATAAAAGAGCCTGCGACGCCCCTGTTGCTGGGAAATACAGTTTTCAAATTCTGAAACTATTTTCCCATTGGTGGGCCCAAACCCACCAATCAGAAAAAGCGAAAAAGCCCATTAAAAGCTATGGAGGAAATTGCCAATCAGAATAGGAGCAAAAAGCCCATTAAAACCCATGGAGGAGAATGCCCAATCAAAAGGGAGCGACAAAGCCCCATTTTTCCCTATGGAGAATTTTGGGGAAATAAAAAATCAAAGGCAGGACAGTTCAAAATACAGTAAAATATGAAAAGAGCTGTTGGCTGAGTTTCGGTGGCTTGCCTATCCCCCCAATAAGCGCGAGTATTTCCCTTTTTGTGTTATGGAGGATGGCGCAATGAATTGGCTCTCACCCGTGGGGGCATGGGTATTTTTAAAAAAAAAATCTTTTATTAAGTGTAAAACATTATCAGATAAAGAGCGAAACCTTCTCTAAAAAAAAACAGAAAAACCCTGACAACCGTTTGTCGCCGAGACCGGCGCTACATAGGAAATTGCAATAGAGGATTGCCAGAAATACAGGAATTAAAATTTTTTAAAAGTATTCTGATTGGTCGGCATAAACCACCCAATCAGATAGGAGCGAAGTGGCCCTTCTAACCTATGGAGGGAAAATTTACCCCAATCAGAAAAGGAGCGACAAAGACCCATTAGAAGTGTGTTTTTTTGTTTATGTTTGTAAGGCTAAAAAAAGACAAGTCGTCCATCTAGTTCAGCCTGTTGTGCAAGGTGTTGATCCAGAGGAAGGCAAAAACCCCCCAAAGAGGTAGAAGCCAATTGTTCCCCATTTTAGGGAAAAATTCCTTCTACCCAATCTGGAACAAAAAATCCCCGGATCATGACCCCCCTTGAATCCCGTCCTAAAACTTTTTTATTATTACGTCCCCAAATGCATCCAACCTTTTTTTTAACTGGGTTTTTGAATTCACCATGACCCGTCCCCCTTTGGGAGAGAATTCCTAGTCTACTGCCTTTTTCAGTAAAGAATCCCCTTTTTATGTTTATGAAAAAATTTAAGTTCCCAAAGTAAAGGATGCCCCCTTTTTCTAGATAAGCCCCGTTATAAATAAATCTTGGGGAGATCTCTAATTGCCTTTGATTTTTTAAACAAATTT